>CM046464.1:3000000-3265000 GCA_025506415.1 Flaveria robusta | reverse complement strand
GCCATTTTATGTTGTTTTTATTAAAAGATTTTAATGTATTGATGTTTTGTTATTATAATTGTTTAAAACTTTGACAATTGTGTTTTGTGTTTAGATATATCACTTTGATTATCGATGATTATTATTTTAAACTAAAGTTTTAAACTTTTGTAAAATAAATTACAAAAGTTTTAAACTTTGTATTTAGAGCTTTAATTTTTATTTATATAAAAGACTGGAACTTGAAAATATGTGATTGATGTTTTTGGGAACAGAAATGTGTAAAAGGAATTTGATAAAAATATGGATACAATAATCAATTAATAACTAATTTTAATAAATTGATTAAATATGTAATATACATGTTTAAAAAATTATATATGTTTAATATTTTAGCTTAGATATGTAATTAATTAATTAAAAAAAATTTATGTAAATTCACGTTTGATGTAAATCTGGCTTAGGTGGAGACGCGGGTAGATAAAAAGTATTTTGATAATTTTAAAAGTCCAAGCTCATTATTATGAGTTTTTTTGTTCAAATTGACCATTGTGGTTCTTTCCCCATAATTTAAACCTATGTTTGGGAAGGAAAAAAACGTGGTTTATTTGGACTTAAAAAATTAAATCACTTTCTGACATTAGAGAATTAAATATAAGGAACCGTTGAGATGTCCCTTTTATGACTTTTGTGCGATTTTTATTAGCAATTACATAACAGGCTAAAAACCACAACTTTAACAATATCTTGTAAACTCGATTCATAATCGACTTTGGGGCTCCTCCAAGATCAAGTCATTTCCTCCTGTCAACTTGCGGGTCAACTCGACAAGATGCTAAAAAGCGATCCTAAACCGCAAAACAACAAGCATCTCGCAGACAAAGTTCGTTATCGAGATGTTATTTTGGTCATTTCGCTACCTCTCCTACTCGTCTCATTCGTTTTGTTTTTTATGGCTTTTGCTGGTTCTCCCAATGGCGTTATTTTATCAACGAACCGCAAGCTTTTGGCAACTGACGCGCCATCATCAAATAGGTACGTCGTGATTTTTGATGCCGGAAGTTCGGGGAGTAGAGTTCATGGGTTCCAGTTTGATCAAAATTTAGAACTCGTATACATTGGCAAAGATATTCAGCTGTTTGATCAGGTACTTTGATCACTTCCTCGTTTATCAATAAATTGGTTGATTTAAGCAAAAAAAAAATATGTTTATTAATTCTTTTGGGTCTATTTAAATTATACAGATGAGTAATTTTAGCATACTTAAATTATAAATTGAGCAGTATGCATCATTATTATAAAACTTGCTAACTTAAAATTAATCAAAACGAGTGACCACTACCGGCCACATCTATGTGGGGCCGCCACCTACTAATTGCTACCACCATTGTCAGTTTGTCACACCCTCTATTACAACATCGGCCCACACTCCACTCATATCCATCACAACCACCACCACCGCCACTTTGGCACCAACTATCATTTCCACCACCACCGTCGCCATCATCGCCACCACCCACCATAAAATAGTGTGTGAACCCGTGTTAATCTTTTTATCCTAAAACGACTCATTCTCATTACTGATGTAGAATTTTCCTAGCTCGTAATTGTTACTTACATTCTAGCATATATGATACTTGTATGTTGTAGGTATGGCCAGGCTTAAGTGCCTATGCAGACAACCCAAAAGAGGCTGCAGATTCTCTTCTACCTCTATTAGAGAAAGCTGAAAATGTTATTCCACAAGATATGCACGCGAATACCCCGGTTAAACTCGGGGTTAGTGACTTTAATCGCTAATAAGTTCGCGTGAACGTTACCATTAATAATATACTTAGAATTATGCATCTATATGCAGGCAACTGCAGGTCTAAGACAATTGGGAGCTGATACATCTGAAAGAATTTTACAAGCTGTAAATGCACCCCTCTTCTTGCAAATTAAATTCATTGATGTTTATTACTTTAATATGTATTAGTTTTTAATGGGTTTGAATTTATATAGGTGAGAGATCTTCTAAAAACTAAGAGCACCTTCAAGACAAATGATGATTGGGTAACTGTTTTGGATGGAAGTCAAGAAGGTGCTTACCTATGGGTAAGCTGGTTGAGCACGTTCTTATGTTAAAAAAATATCATGTCATATCATATCACTAGATCTAGTAAACTCGTGTATTACACGTGCTAAATAAATAAAATATAAAAAAATAAGAGTTTATTAATTATAAAATGATATTTTAAAATAAGATATTATTGAAATTTTTTTTGTTATAAATAGAATACAAAAAAATTTTCAAAGTAATTTTTAAAAAGTTTCTTATTATAACTCTCAATTTTAATTGTTTTTTGTTTATAAAATTTACTTTATAAAAACACCATTTTTAAAATATTTCATATATTTAAAAACTGTAATGTTTTAGAAAAATTCTTATTTTATAAAAATTTGTTTCTTTAGAAATAACATTTATAAAAAGATCTCTTTTCTAATTAATTATAAAAACTATTCTAATCTAAAAAAAATTAAATAATATTATATAATTAATGTGATAATTTAGTAGGAGAGATAAACAAAAAAATTTTGATTAGAATAAATGTGGTGCCGCTACATGTCCTCATTAATTATTTTTTTATTAAAGTAGAACGATTGTTTTGAATATTGTAACATGTTTTAGAATATGTTTTAACACATACAGGTGGCCGTAAATTATCTGTTAAAAAATATAGGCAAGAGTTATTCGGACACCGTTGGAGTTGTTGATCTTGGTGGTGGATCGGTACAAATGGCGTATGCGATTTCTGAAACGGATGCGGCGAAGGCTCCTAAAGTAGCAGAAGGACAAGATCCTTATGTGAAAGAAATGTCTCTCATGGGAGCCAAATATTACCTTTATGTTCACAGGTTTGATTGCATATATGACAATAAAATTAGTATCTTGATGATATCATGTATATTTCGTAAGGGCGCTTATTACTGACACGGCATATGGAAATAACTAGGTTTTAGTTGTTGTATTCATCCTTTTTAATAAATTTTTTGTGTTCAATTTGACCTGTTTACGTTTAATTAAATAGTTAAATTCTCCAACATGTGTACATTCAGTTTGCCTCATTTATTACAACATACCCGGATAAAGCTCGAGCAAACTTGTGCATTCGTTTATTATTATTTTTTTTTATACAGTTATTTGAATTATGGATTGTTAGCAGCTCGAGCTGCGATCCTCAATGTTACAAAAGATGCTAGCAACCCATGCATCTTAGCCGGTTATAAAGGTTAGCATTAACATCATTTAACCTTTGGTCGTTATGGCAACCGATAGTGGTTATATAGTCTTGTACGCCTTTTAGGGGTTTATACGTATGGAGGAATCGATTACGAAGTTTCAGCACTTTCTTCTGGTTCAAACATGAACAAGTGCAGAAAAGAAGCATTAAAAGCTCTAAAAGTAGACTCAAGTTGCCCATACAAGAAATGTACATTTGATGGTGTATGGAATGGTGGTGGTGGTGATGGTCAAAAGAATATGTTTGTGGCTTCTTTTTTCTATGATCGAGCTGCTCAGGTATTATCATTATTATTACTACTACTAGTAATACTATTTGTTGAGAATGAATCTACTGATTCATCTAATCATCTCAAACACCAAAGAATAACAAATAGAAGAATATAAAACTTGAATGTAAAAGGATTTAATCACTAATGATTAAACTTTTTATTCAGTAAATCATGGATCACAAAGAAAATACGTATGAAAACAACTTTTTATTAAACTTTTTCTCGGTTGACATAATGGTTATCTTTAGCAATACATTTTGACACTTTTATTATTGCTGTTATTATCATTATTAAAGCATGTCATTCGAATATTTATAAAAAGAATCAGAGAATTACATTGCCTAATTATATATGTTTTTCTTACATATGTAGGTCGGTTTTATTAATGCAAGTGAACGTGTTGTCGATGTTCGCCCACTAGATTTCAAGGTCGCGGCTCAGCGTGTTTGCAAAACCACACTTGAAGATGCCAAATCGACATACCCTAATGTAGACCCCGATGACTTGCCCTATTTATGCATGGATCTTGTGTATCAATACTCCTTGCTAGTAGATGGCTTCGGTAAGTATATGGTACCTTCTTAGTTCTTATATACTTTATTGCATCTAGCGGGTCAAACCGAGTCATTTTCAAATGTTTTAAAAAGTATTGTGACATGTAATAATAATGAAAAATGAGCAAACATGGGAATTTTATTTTACTTTTTTTGGTTGAAACAGGTATGAAACCCCGAAAACTTATTACGCTCGTGAAACAAATAAAGTACCAAGATTCACTAGTTGAAGCTGCATGGCCGTTAGGTAGCGCGATTGAAGCAGTGTCATTAGGCAATGGACTTGAAGTAGCGTAAGAAAGCACCATTCAAGTATTACTATCGCTACTACTACTACTATGCAGTTAGTTGTATCATGAATAAAGTTGATGCTCTATGGGTTATTGCTGCACTAGCATAAGGTTAATGCTATCGTTACTTTTTAGTTACTAGAATACATAAAAATCAAATAAAATTTGTTCTGTTTGTGTTGACCAATTTTATTTGATTCAAATTAAAGCAAGACGTTATTAGTATAATACAAAATAAAGTGCTATTGGGTTTTATATAAAAAAAATGTAAAATTTAGAAATAATATGATAATTACTTCTAAAATTCATTAGCAAACTTCACGTGTCATTTTTGTTTAAGATAGAAAAACATAAAAACATTTTTTTCTTTTGAGTTTAGGCAGTAGTTTGTACGTCATATGGGATTTATATCTATAGACATAAAATATTTGAACATATTTCATGTATGTTTAATGCTTACGTATCATCGTGAAAATATATTCACAAATTAGAACAACTTCTATAGAAAATGAAGTAGAACAACTTCCGTTTAATGTCGTTGTAATAGATCTATTTTCTTGTAGTGTATGGTTATGTATTTTTGTAATTTGATCTATATATGAAATAGCATTTCTTTCTATGATTGTATTGTTGTTAGAAGAGTATATAATATTTAATTATTGTAGCTTGTGTATGATTCATGAGTGTGTGGAGTGATCATTTCAAAAAAACTAAAAATACGAAGGAAAATTTTTTTTAACCTATCCGATATTCTTAATTTTTTTATTACTTATTTTTATTAGAAGAATATACCAGTAAATACAGATTCAATTTATTGTATGTATATACATCATATGATACAACGTGTAATACGCTTTTAGTGTGTATTGCAGATTTTTAGAATTATGAAGTTCGTCATAGATCAAGATTATAAATTGAAATGGTTTGAACTATTATTCTCCTACCCAAATGGTACATCCAATACGATTATTTTCATGTATATTTAATAATAACACAGTATGTTGATTTTTTAATATTTTCACAAAATTTTCAAAGGAGGGGTAACCCATATGATTTTTAAGGTGTTCGATTCAATGACGCTTTATCATACAAGCGCTTCATAGGGCTTAGAATCAATTTGCAATATTTGAACTAGTACCTATAAAAATACGATACTTGAGCTTGTCAAATTTTGTTTCATTTTTTAACAGCTATTTGGATTACTGAAATGTTACTTGACCAATCAATCATCTATATTATTCAAGTATGAAATATTAAGCCTTAATGCTGGCACGTCACTCAAGAAAAGTTCTTCCATCACTCTGTCATCGTTAGAACCGAATCTAATACTACTCCTAGAAGAAAACCCACTAGCCAACCTCAAAAAATTTTTTATCCAAGATGAAATTTTAACTCAAAACCTCTTAATTTTAAATCCTGATATATTATTCTAACCAATTAAGTTAAAAATTATCATCAAATCTAGTTTCATTTACCGTCGTCAAACACACAAACCACCTCTTGATAAACAATTTATATATTTGTTTAATAAAAAAATATTCAAACTTATACACTTGTGGAAATAGTTAAGACTTAAGACCATCCTCCCGAACCCTCTAGGTTTTTTTACAAAACACCTAAACTCGTTTGAAAGATGAATTCTCTCTGACGCATTTTATCAAACAACTGGTATGCGTATATGTTCTTTCTTCCCAATAACTCTTCTTCTGCTCGTGTAACATATTGCTTTCTTCCACTCAAATCCACTTCACAAAATCATCATTCTCATCATCATCATCAATTCATCACTTTTTGTTACTCAAATGAATTAGGTTTACTTCAAGAATGTGGAAATTCAGAAGAAAATTCGCCCAATCATTGTTACTGCTTTCAAATCACTATACTTTCAGTTCAAATACACGCGATACTGTCATTTTCACATCTCGAATTCGACATCAACACGTTAATCCGTCAAAACCCACAAATTTCCCAGTATTTTTCTCTTCATCGGCTTCAGGAACTTCAGATTCCGATGAACATTATGGTAAAAATCTTGTTTTTCTCAAAGAATCTGTGAAAAGCCCTGAATTTGAAAGAGATGTCGGGTTGATAATGGAGATAATCAGACCATTAGATGGGAATTATGATGCTGCGATGAACAATCTTGATGAATGTGGTGTGGTGGTCTCGCCGGAGTTGGTGACGGAAGTTCTTTCTCAGGTGAGAAACGATTGGAAACCGGCGTTTATGTTCTTTCAATGGGCTGGTGAACAATCATATTATTCGCATTCTTTTCGACATTACCATTGTATGATATCGATTTTGGGGAAATCGAAACAATTCAATGCTGCCTGGGGATTGATTGATGAGATGAAGAAAGGTGGGAAAAATGGTGGTGAATCAATGGTGACTCCACATACATTGTTGATCATGATCAGAAGATACTCTGCTGCTCATGATGTTCATATGGCTATCAGAACGTTTTTCGCGTATAATCGGTTTGGTTTCAGTGTTGGGATTCATGAGTTTCAAGATCTGTTATCTGCGCTTTGTCGATACAAAAACGTTAAAGAAGCCGAGGTTTTGATGAAATGTATTGAAGATGTTTACCCTTTGAGCACCAAAAGTTTCAACATTGTGCTGAATGGATGGTGTAACATCATATGCAGTGTTCGCGAGGGGAAGCGGGTGTGGTGGGAGATGTGTAACCTAAGGATCCCTCGTGATGTTGTATCGTATTCGACTATCATAAGTTGTTATTCAAAGTGTAATGAGTTTAGGGAAGTGATCAAGATTTTCAATGAGTTGAAAGCCTCGTGTGTTAGACCGGATTTGAAGGTGTATAACGGCGTGATTCATGTGTTTTGTAAAGCGGGGCTTTTAAAGGAAGCGCGCGAGCTTTTAAAATCGATGGATGAAAAGGGTATTCGTCCAAACGGAGTTACCTACAACTCGATGATCACGCCTCTTTGTAAAAAGGGGAGAACTTTGGACGCGCTTAAGGTGTTTGATGAAATGCTGCAAAGAGGGTTGAAGCCTACGGTTCCAACATACCATGCTTTCTTTCGCGCTTCTAGGACATCTGAAGAAGCTTTTTCGATCCTGCAAAAGATGAATCAAAAAGGATGTTGCCCGAATCATGATACCTACACTATGTTGATTAGGAAGTTTTGTCGGTGGGATGAGTTTGAGAATGTGTGGAAGCTGTGGAACGAGATGATTAGCAATGGGCTCGACTCTGATAGGAGTTCATATGCAGCGTTGGTTAACGGGCTTTTTCTGAATGGGAAGTTGGACGAAGCGTATAAGTATCATGTAGAAATGAAGTCGAAGGGTCTGTTGCCTGAGCCGGAGATGGAAGAAAGGCTGCAAGCTTGGATGGACGCCAAGAAGACAACAGAACGATTAATGATCGACTCAAAAACCATATCTAGCGGCGGGTAACCTGTTCTTTGAAGTTTAAACTACTGTGTTTTGTTGTCACTAGTTAGTGAAAAGATATTAGGACATGAAGAAAAGATTCAATTTTTATGTGTAGTTATGGTTTTGAAGAACAAAGCATACAATACAATGGTTTTCTTATAAAACTTTGATAATGTGTTAGAAAGTACTGGACTTGTTGTACCATAGGGGAAATTTTTATGTTTGCTTCTATATAATTAAACATTTTAATAACCGTGACTACATGAGAATATATTCTTTCATCCACCACTTGTCGATCATCATTTTAATCATAAAGCCAAATCATATGAGGGTGATGCCAAGTGACGAGTATCTATGCATGAGTCAAATGTTCAAGGTTTGGGTCTGTTCAAGAAGGTGTTTAATTTGTAAGTGTAACATCCAACCCCTTATACCACCAATATTGTCCGATTTGCCCATGAGAAGCTTACGGATTTGCTTTTGTTTGCTAGGGTGAAAACTTCCCACGGAGGCCACCCATCCCTGGATTGCTGCCATCTGAGCATGCTTAACTGTAGTGTTCTCCTCTCATCCACAGCCCATACACCCAAAACGCGTTGGTGATATTTGAGACCAGACATTTCTTATGAAACATGAAATTCTACTGTCCACGGCCGATGTGAGATTATGTAGGGTGTCACAGTAAGTTTCCAGTCACTCATACGGACCCTTGGAACTTTGGAAGTATCATAACGTGTAACGGTTAGTATATTTCAAGAGTATATGCTCACCTCGCCATCATGCTGGTCTCGTGTTGATGTCAACTCTATCAAGATTGAATGAAAGCATTGAACCTTGACCGCGAGATGGAGGCCACATGGAGTTCGTAAAGATGTAGTAACATTTATGAGTTGAGAAAACATTCTTTAACAAGTGGTTTTGGATTTGAATTTCTCATATAAACGTGGAGGGAGAGATATGGCTTGATTGGGATATGTTAAACGACCCCACTTTATCAATTATTATGCACTCCCCAACTGCCACACCTATAGAAGGTAATTGCTTTTTCAATGGAAAAAATGTGTCTTTCTTGATTAATCATGTAAATGTAAGGCTTGTTTGTTAGTCTTTTAATTATCATTAAGAAGTTATTTTTTAGTGATTCATGACTTTTTATTGATTAAAAGGTAACCTTATGTTTGAATGGTTAAGAGCTAACTATTAAAATGTTATTTCTTAATTATTCAGACTTGAATGTTACCCTTTAATAATTAAGAAGCTTTGAGCTCTTAATCATTAAAAAGTAGGTTTATAACGGTAATTAACTGCCTACCAAACAACCCTTAAGTATAGGTTGGTTAATAGAAGAGGGGATAACTATACAAAATAGTAATTAAGTTTTAAACATATTCGAATTATGTAACTCTAAGTTTTAAAAAATATTTTAGTTAAATCACTCGGCTTTTATATTTTATTTAAATTATATCTTTTGACATTTTTAGCATTTTTTTTTTCAATTAAGAAATATTTTTTTATGCTGATATGGAGCGGTGATGTGGATTTTAGAAATTTATTTATTTTTTAATATAATTAATATGTTTTTCATTTTTTAAATATATTTACATATATTGAAAATCATGAAACCTATATCTTTTCTTACATTTCTTACTTGACACAAAAAAAAAAAAAAAAAAAAAAAAATTCCTGTAACGATTCAGTTTTAGTGATTTAGGGATCCAATTTGGACAAAATATGTATAAGTGACCTAATTAAAACACTTTTAAAACTTAATTAATTACTATTTTGTGATATTCTCCAATAAAAAATAAACAAAGAATCTTTTTAAAAAATAGAAAGCAGAAATATAAAATATAAAATGAATATCTTCATTACTATGGTTTATTTAGATTTTTGTATAGAAATTATAGTTTTTTTGTGTACTTAATCGAGATTTGTAAATTTAAAATCTACACACAAATAAATTTTCAGTAAAGCTTATTTCTTGATACTAGCTATATGAAAACAGTTATGGATTCAAAAATTCGATACAAGATGTATTGTATGAATTGTTGATTAGTTAGACTTACTACGTTTTTAGATTTAAGATATTTGTGTTTGATTTTGCTTTCAAGAATGGAACAATTGCAACCTCTTGTCTTAGTTTTGTAAGGTTTAAACTCATAACTTTTTTGTTTATATGGTACACCACTTAACCATTAGGATATCTACAAGAGTATTTTAACATACACCTAACAGTTTAAATGAATCAAATTAATATGAAAGGGATACGAATATACACGTGGCCACTTCTATTTAAAACAAGAATCAATCACGTTCCTCTATACAACTAACTCCTCCCAACTTCCAACACACACCTCAACTAACTTTCACAAAAATGGATCGCCACCACCATAACACACCATCCCACCATCAACCACCACAACAACCGCAAGCCGCCTTCGCCGTCCAACATGACTCCCACCACACCACCACCCACTACCATAACGCGCCGCCCCACCACCAACCGCAACAAGTCCACCATGTCACTCACCACACCCCAAAGCACACGGATAATAAACCCACTGTTAGGTTTTACTGCAGGGCTAAAACTGATCACTCGCTCACGATTCGTGATGGTCAAGTCGTGCTCGCGCCTACCAACGCGTTTGATCATCATCAGGTGTGCTTTAGTTGTTTTAAATTACCACAATTTTGGGGGAACATTTTTTTTTTTCTATTTTGGATTTGGGGACATAAGTTTTGAATTCTTATACAGCATTGGATTAAAGAAGAGAAGTATGGCACGAGAGTGAAGGACGAAGAGGGTATTCCAGCTTTTGCTTTGGTTAACAAAGCTACCGGACAGGCGATGAAACACTCCAAAGGGGCAGAGCATCCGGTATGAATTCACCTATGGTCAAAAGTCGATTGAATTTGAATTTAAACTCAAACTTCAAACACTATGTTCTTGGATTTTTATTTTTTGTTAGAGTTAATCAGCTGACACATAGCGAAAACATAAATAATAATGAGAAACTGTTGAGAGGAAATTGGATTTTGATATAGTTTCAATGCCTAGAAAATCTAAATTCGTGTAAGATTCGAGTTAAATTTTGAACTATGTGCAATAGTTGTTTAGTTAAAATGTCACCTAATGTTATGTAAATAAAAACCATTTCCCTTCAAATCAAGTAGTGTTTAATTGGTGTTTAAAACCCATATTGATGCACTGGTACATGTGACGCCCCAAGGGTTTGGAGCCCCCTTCAACTATCTTGTAATAATTTTTTAAGTCTCACTTATGTCCATGCAATTATGTTTATCGTACCCAAGATCTTCAATACGTCCAGTCTTAGAAAACTAAAATTAACTATATAATTATAAAATTCGCTTTTTAAATAAACACAAGTTACTCAAATAAAAAGTTCACATGGTTTTTTACATATAAAAGAAAACAGATAAGAACTTACAAAATTAAAAGAAACCCGTTAAGTTTAAATTTGAGGCTCTTCATGATGGAACTCGGGTCTAACAATTGGACAAACCGCCTATGGCCGCTATTGAGAAGTTTCCCACCATTTGTTATGGCTCCTGTAACTTCAGAGTTAGCGCAAATTATGCCCATTCTGATTTGCCTCGGTTAATACATAAACAAACAACACATCTAGTAAAATCTTAATCAACTAGGATAAGAAAAAAAAAATAAACTTTATCTCTATCCCATAAGATACAAGGGTTGGTGGCTTATTATTTTTAGACTACTAAAAATTGGATGTAGAGATGTGACCATTATTTTGTGAATGTTTTTACAGGTTGAGCTAGTGGAATACAATCCAGATAAGCTTGATGAGTCTATTCTTTGGACAAGCAAGGATTTGGGTGATGGTTTTCATGCAGTAAGGATGGTTAATAATATCAAGCTCAATGTAGATGCCTTTCATGGTGATAAAGATCATGGTGGTGTTCATGATGGCACCAAAGTTTATCTATGGGGATGGACCGAGGGCGATAACCAGCGGTGGACCACCGCACCTTTCTGTAAGTGTCTTGACTTAAAACTTATACAAGCCATCTCGGCTTGGCTGAAAAACTCTTAATGAGTTAAATTTGAGTTTGAACCCGACCCGGATAAAGCTCGAGTAAACTAATATACTTTTAAACTTTCTATAGTTTTGTTACTTTTTCACGGGTATAATAAAAATATAATATTTCTTACACACATAAAAGAGATGGATGTAACCCCAAAAAAAAAAAGCTTATGGTTGATTTTTCTAAGCAAAGTTGGGCTTCTTAAAGGTCGCAATTTGAGCTGAATTCGAGTAATTTGTCTTCGAGCTATTTGAACAGCTCTAATAAATGTTCCTAATAATCATAGTTGGAATTATGTTGCAAATAATTCAAACAATTTGAACTTATGAGCTCCAAGAATCAATGGTTTATGGTATTCTAATTATGTATTATGTTTGCAGGATATATCATGTGTTGCAGCAGGGTGATACGGATATGTTTGTTTGAATGGTGTTTTATAATGTTGTGATGAATCGTTACAAGGCTCAGCACTATGGATAGTAGTTGTTGGAGATGCTCTTAATGTTTATGTTGTTTTTATATGTATACTAGGTTAGTACCCGTGTGTCACACGGTTTGTTAAAATAATAACATGTCATTAGAAAATCAATGAAATAATTTAATTATCATAAGTAACAAAAAAAACTACTTCTCACAGGAAATAATAGAAATACAATTACAATGAGAGAAGTAAATACTTGTTATAAATGTCTAAAATCTTTTTATATACACAAGATTGAAATTATGTATAAGTAATAATTTTAAGTAATAAAAGATTAGTATTGTAAATAAAGAAGAGAATAATAGTTCATAAATCTTCAAAACTATTTTGTATACAAGATATGATGTTTTACTCTTAATTTTACCATCCGAAGACATTTATGTTGTAGATGTTACTAAGATAATAAGTGGATTTCTTTAAGCTTCTGTATTATCTTATTTTTCGTCTATAATGACATAAACATTTATTTTGTATTCTAAACAAAAATATCATTGTTTAAAATCATCATTTGTTTAAAAACACAATACAACTCATTTAAGTTATGATTAAAAAGTGATCGACTATACTAAAGGAAACGACAAATTGCATGTATGAAGATGAAGTAGCCAACTAAAAGTCAAAATGAAAATAAATGAAACTTAACATGTTTATAAGAATAATGCACCGCTCTTCTTTGTTTGATGTAGAAATGTAGTTCAATGCATGATAACCAAATAGAAAAACTCTATTGTAACAATATGAACTGTAAAAAGAAATCAACTTTGGAGTATTTCGATAAACAAGTAAATTTAAATATTTCTCAGATTTTGATTATTCAAATTACAATAATAAAATTCAAGTAATCCAACCAAGCCCATAAAGAATAAAATCATAGTAGCTTGTTTCATACTTAAAGACGACAAAAAAAATCCCACAAAAGCATGTTTAATTCATGTTCTAGTGTTTTTCAAGAATACTATTCTCAATTCATTAAAACATATTTGAAGAAAGTTTAAAGTCTACATATAAGAGTTGAACCAATTTAAAAAACCAAGTTGAGTTAACATATATGTTTAAGATTCTCACCAATCACAACAGCGAGCAAATATACTTTTTGCAACAATTAAAACAAACATCAAGATTAAGATTAATAGATGGTATGTGATAATAACATAAGTAGATGGGATAAAATCCAAGTATGAGAGTTTCAACATACCTTATAACCATATTTCCGGTAGGCCAACCAACATGAATATACATATCCCAAACATTAAAAACAAACCATAAACAATATCCCAAACATTAAAAACATGCATATAAATTAATATACATGATACTAATTAGATGCTTCAACGAATTATCAGAAAAAAAAATAGAAAAAGAAAAAAACAAAACATATTTAGAAAATACCATATGCTTAGCGCCTCTGAGGACAACTTAAGGATTCTCAAACATTGCACATGAAAATGTGGAAGGAACGTGTTTCCTTTGCGTCCTCTAAGTCATCGATTCTCTTTAAAAAAAAAAGAGCATCAGAACATCAATGGTTATCATTTAGTGCAAATGATAGTTTATTGTAGTCAATTTACCAACAATTTGTTCAAGAGAAATCAGCAATCTAAATACTTTAGAGTTACAGAGGACAATGAGTTTTAGCTTTAACATGATAGGTAGCTAACAAATAGAAGCATGCCTATGTACATTAGTGTATTTTATACATAACTAATCTAAGAAATACAAGAGGCAGTCAAATAAAAGTTACAATTTTC
Source organism: Flaveria robusta (assembly GCA_025506415.1). Classification (NCBI taxonomy): domain Eukaryota; kingdom Viridiplantae; phylum Streptophyta; class Magnoliopsida; order Asterales; family Asteraceae; genus Flaveria; species Flaveria robusta. The sequence goes on along the minus strand of CM046464.1, from coordinate 3,250,923 downwards.
ATAAAAACAGAGGGTCTAACCATACACCAGAAATTTAAAAACAAATGAAATATACACTACATGCGACTCATATGCTGCAATTGAAGGTATACAACCTGTTCTGCAGCAACTTTACATCCCCACTTCTAGCCCAAAACACATATATAGAACAATAGTTAGATTGATAAAAATACTAACACAATAATACAGCGAATCACTGTCAAATTCTAAACTGAATTCACACAAACCAACTAATGAATTAAAAAACATAACAAATTAGCTTATAACTATTATGCAGTCCAGTCTTATGCAATAATCGCATATGAAAATGTAGCCAATCAAAAAGCTTAAGAGAACTACATAATAAAATAGAAACCATACCTTTCATGATGGATTTACATTGTAAATACTACTTGTACTTGAAGCCTAACAAAATATAACATATTTAGAATTAAAATACCAAAGTGGAGGGAGTTCTTAATGTTAGTGTGTTGAGGAAAATCTGGATCATCTGCACATAAACGTAACAGCATGAAAAAGACTACAGACAACGTAAAGGGATGTGCACATAAATATATTAACTTGAAAATGTTAGCTGTTTAAGTTTTCAAATGGCATAGAGTCAACGAAAATGAAACTACAAACCTAAAAAAGAATATCAGTGATTTAAGGGGATGTGCACATACATATATTAAAGTTGAGAATTTAGAATCAAAATTCTGCTCCATGCCAAAAAAAAGCATTTCATGAATGCAAGTTTTGATGAAATTGATAATCCTAACCAAATCCAAAATCTAGATTAAAAACAAAAGTCCAGTTCCATCAAACAATCCTTGAACACGAAGACTGAAGACAAATGCTAATAGTTGATGGAACTGTTTCAGAATCAAAATCGATGAAGCCCTAGAAATGAGAATCAAACAAAATCAAAATCGGATCTAGTTAGAATCGGATAATATGGAAATATAAAATCAAATGTCGAACAACCACAAAAGTTTAAAATCAGAAAACGAAAATCAAACCTGGGTATATAGTTCAATCCTCCCTGGTTTTATCGTTCGAATGATAAAGAAATCATTTGAAATAGAAGCGTTGATGAAATCCAATCTCCAATATTGAAGCGTTGTTGCAAATCAAAAGCGATGATGGTGAACAAACTGCCGCCTTAGGGTTTTTCACCAAGAAGATGAACCGGGTCAAATGACCCGCGTGAAACAGCTTACCGGATCAGAAACATTGGGCGGGAAAATACCATCAACTTGCTCTAGAAAGAGGACACGTGGCAATAGTAAACTTTGGTTTATTATAGGTTATAGATGTGTGAGAATAATATCGTGGACTTGTGTGATTATGTTTTCCGATGTTCTTAATATACTGTGTTATTAATAAATACCCTCATATTTATACCAAAAGATATAGGATTTTATACATAATCATTTTTAAATAGAAAACTACAATATTCAAATAGTTGTTTGTATTTTTTATATTTGTTTATCTCAATCTCCTTCTCTCCCTTGAAATTATATATATCAAGCACTACACAGAAGTTGATATCCAATTCTCGTAGTTGTGTAACTAAAATTGTTTCAATTAAACACCTCTTTATGTATAAAATTATATAATTTGGATGATTTTATGATGAGAATTTGTGATAAGGCATTTAATCATTACTTTTATAACTGATAATTTATCCTAGAGACATCTACATAGTGGTTTGGATCATTCCGTCGAGTTGAATAACATTTAAATACAACTGTTAAAAGGATTCTGTTGTTTCTTTTAGAACTACGATATTATAAAATTTAACATTTTAGATTATATAAATTACCTGATATGTCTCTCGAAGCCACATGAAAGGTGTCTTTCCACCATATATTGATCGGCTAGCTATTTTGCCATTTAAGGCCTTCTGAACTAACAAATCCAGGTCCCGGTACCATCGTGTTACGTATATGTATACAGTGGTAAAATAATTACAAGCATTTACTTTTATTGAATAGTTGAACATGATTTACAAATACGACTTAAGTTGTATTAAACCCGACTTTTAGTTATGTCTATAGCTAGCTGCTAAGGCAATTCCCACTCAAGCATTCTCATTCAACAATATTTAAAGAAATCAAGTATACATATAAAAATACATTGTCATACTATGTTATCATTTATTTTTTTGTATAATATATGAACTATACATAGTTACTAGTATCAGAATTTAAATTTAAACAATCATATGATGAAATGTATTATTCGATGTTAAAATGTTGTGTGGGATTCTATTAGATGCGTTTATTTGGTTGTTTTTTTGTTATTTTTACAGCAGGAAAGAATTCATTCAAAACCAACAAAAGGTGCATTTTTGTTCTTAAAAAAAGTAAGGGGTTTAAACTGTCATTTTGTAAAGTAGGTGGGTGTTGTATGTATAACGCGGAAACAATCCTGGGAGTTGAGCTTAGAAGGTCATTTTGACCCAATGCCGGGATTCTAATGAAAGCAATTTCCATTAAATTAAATTATTTATTTATTAATTTATATTTTTATAATATTATTTCTCCACACAAAAATAGGGGAAATTCAGAATTAGAGAAAAAGAAACGCGTTGACTTGTCAAAGGCATTTAGGGATGACAATGTGCTGACATCATCATCACCCATTTTCATTTGTTAATAAAAAATATTTTTACACTAAAAAGTAAATATAAACTTACTTGATATCCGTAACAATTTAAACTCAGATCAGCTTTATAATATCAATAATAATATATTAATATTACTAAGCCATAAAGTCGATTACAATTTACAACACTTGGATCAAACGTATTGCGGCATTAAAAGACATTATAACATAAGGATGAGCATATGAGTACCAAGTACCGAAATCAAACCATTACCGTTATCCGAATTTCCAGTACCGAATCATTTTCGTTACCAATTCGGTAGCTACTTTTTGGTAATTTCTGGATCGGTACTTACGGTACCGGTTCGGTACGGTACTAGTATTTTACAGATTTTTACCTTCAAATACCGTACCGGTACTCGTACCATACCGGTATGGGTACCATATCGATCATTTTCGGTACCAGTACCCGCATCCAATTTTGACGATTTTTGGGATCGTTACTTTCAGTACAGTTACGGTACTGAACTCATCGCTATTATAACACCTTAAAACGTCCTTATAAATATTATAATTAGGTAACGATTAAAGGGCATAAAGGGACGTTAAACATTACTTATCTTTTTGTCTAAAAGAATGATGAGTAGTGCATACTTATGTGACAGAAAATGTTTCATAAATAACATTAACAATTACATAAGGTTTCACTTTTTTTAATATAGCAATCTTAATAAATTAACATTACTAAGCTATAAAGTCGATTACAACACCCATCTTTATTAATTTGCATTTATTGTTTGACTTAAGCAAAAGTAACATGATTAATAACTTAATTTTTCTTTGTATTAGTTAAGTGTATTAACGTTTGTTGACAAATTAATAACATTATATAGATATATTTTTAAAATGGGGAATTGTATATCTTACTTTTTAAACTTGTTAAATTGTATATTTTCTTAAATAACGTTTAAAGAAAATTATATATTATACATTGAAAACTTATTTTTTAAGAAAATATGTAATTTTTCAAATAGGGACGAGGATTTATGTATTTTCCTCTTAAAAGGGAATCACTCTTGATTGTGAATTTTTATAATCAATTGTTTTACACTATGTTTTTCATTGTGTGGAGCAAACACTCATTATCGAAAAAACTCAGGTCTAGAAATTAGAAGCTCTCTAATATAAACAAACTGTTGTAACGAGTTTAGACGCACATTAATAATCAAAAGTGTATAAAAGGTTTTACAAAATGTCGTTTATACAAAAGCAAACACTCAAATAGATAGAACAAAATTCTAAACTTTATCATATAATATTTTATAAAATACATTATACAAACTGCCACACACGCTCAGTCAAAGAGAACAAAATTCTGAAGTTCATGTATAATGCTTTTTAGAAAAAATAACGTAATAAGTTTTTAGTAGATTTGAAAATTGACAGGACTAAATTAAAAGAAAAGTCAAACTTGGCACTTATGTTTCCTCTTTTGCCCCTTCCAGTCGTACTTAACTTCCAAACTAATTATGATATTAAGAAACATTAATTCTGAACATTAAATTGACCTGATCAATGACCTAATTGCTTAAGCACTTTTTATGAAATTTAGTTTTAAATTTTAATTCTTCTGCTAAATAGTATTTGTTATTATAAACTTTTTATGAAATTTAGTTTTTTATTTTATTCTTCTGCCAAATAATATTTGTTAGACCGATTATTATAGAAAGGTTTTTAATGTGCAAAGCATATGAATGATTCAAGAAGCGAAACATGCACATTCAGTGAATTTTAGAGAGAGAGGCTATGTCTATTAATATACGAATGGTTTAAACGCATCATTGTAATGAGTTGGAAGCATTATTATAATCACACAATTCATTTATGCATCATACCATGAAACTTTAGAGGTACCGTGTTATTAGTTAGACGCAACATTATAATTAGTGTATTCATTTTGTTGTAAAGTTAAGACACAATTGTAACTATTTTATATTCACAATTATAGCTAGTTTAGATGTACCATTGTAACAAGTTTAAACACTACATATAACGTATCAACATTCTATAAATAAAATTTACATATACGCAAATGTGCATATAACAAGAAGGCAATGGTATGCCTATGTATGTGCGTATGTATGAAGTGTCTAAATCTACAACATCCAACCACATGTTCATCCCCTACAAGCTTAAATTAATTTCAAAATTAAAACCTAAACCCAAATCTTAAATAAAACCTTAAAGTACTAATTATAAAAAAACCCTCAAACCAAAATCAAACAAAAGTCTTTAAATTACGACTTTGGCACCAACTCCTTCCAAAATGTGGAGTGGTGGGAGCAAGTTGCGAGATTAAGGACCCAATACATGCTCACGTCATCAACCCATCAATGCTCATATGGATCAAAGAGAAAAAGAGAAAAAAGAACACATGTCGATGTTTATATGGTGGGAAGTTTACTCTGGATCCAAAACTCTCTATTGAGAAGCTAGCGATGACATACACAAAAATGGACCATTGTTGCACATTTAATCGTACTCTCATCTAGTTCTAGAATAGAATCGTGAGAACAGTGAGAGATGGGTTGTCATAACAGATAAAGCTTAAAATACATAATTTGAAACGGCTTTTACGATCATCTAACAAAATTGTGATGACACACACAAAAACAAACCATCATTACACATTCAATCGTACTATCGTCTAGATCTAAAGCATAATCCTGAGCACATTGGGAGACGGGTTGCCATACCAGATGAAGATTGAAGTGCAAAATATGAAATGGTTCTTACGATTAAAAGGTGTTATATGACAAACTCTGAAAAGTTAGGGTTTAGTACCCCAAACACACAAAGTTAAGGGGCATAAACAGAGGATTGCAAAACAAGTGAATGATACATCCCAAATGTGAAAGGGATGATACGAAAAGAGATACGGGCCCCACTTAAACTCACATCACCAAGACACACCAACAACTAAGAAACTTACAATAGCTTTCTATCTCATTTTTTAAACATGCTAGTGGATAACATATACGTATTTTAAACACTTAGGATGTTAATCTATTTCCTTATTCTCAAAACAATATTCTTTTTATATAAAGTTTAAGACGTTAATTTACTTTCAATTTACAATAAAAATAAAGAAACATGATTAGTAATACATACGTGACACACGTAGTGTACGATGAAGAGTATTGTTTTCATGTCTTATCAATAAGTTTTGTGGTCCAATTACATGTAACCCTAAAAACGCATTGAGTACGATGTATCAGTGTTGGACATATCACATATATGAGAAGTTTACGTGTGCAAGCAAAACTTATTATTTTGGCACGAATACACAATGTTGGACACATCAAGTAATTAGTTTGAACGCTGTGTGAATGGCATCTTCTGCTGTACCTACTAATTATAGATCTTGATAACTAACTTTCAGTTAATTATAAAATTATAACTGGTTTACTTTCTCTATTGATTTTACTTATCAATACTACATAATATTCTTACACTATTATATTGTAATTTTAGTGCTTTTACATGATAATTTGTGCGTATGTGTATAATAACCAGGTAAAACTAATAAGTGATAAATATGTTGTAAGTCAACTTACTGACAGGTTGATGAGTAAGCTTCAAAAAGATAACCATGATTAGTAAATAATTAGATAAAGCATGCCGAATTGATAACATACACGATTAAAATAAGGGTTTAAAATATGCATCTATAGTTTAATTTATATATTAATGGGGGAAGGGTGTTACAATTTGTAAGATCCATCTCATAGAATAAATTATCAAAAGATTAAATGATAAAAATAAACGTGTTATAATAGTAAATTGTTAATTTTATAAAATATCATATTCTAAAGTTTGTAAGAGAAAATAGCTGTAAGAAAATCGAAATTTTGAATTAGATTTAAGGACTTGTATGTTATCATGCACAACTTAGTTTGAAATAAAATTTACACCGAGTCTTAAATTAAAATAAGCACAGCTCAACGATACAATTCATTATTTTCTTTTACTATTGTGCCTCGGTACCTATATATGTTTTTAAACTAGATTGTGACCTTTAGTTTCTAAATCAAGTTTCATGTTTGTATTATTATCATAAGCATTTCGCGCGCTTTTTCTTCAAAACTGATACGTGGGATGTAAATTTTATTCGAAACCGTCAGGTAAGTATTAATGAACAAGCCGTCAAACTGAGTCTTACATATTTACAACCGCATCAACTCCCCCGCTCCCTGATGTAACACGTGGGTTCACACACTAGTATATTTATATATATAATTTTTATAAAAAGGTTTCACACTTTTACCTCATACATACGTGTATACATACGTAAAACAAATAAGAATATCCTCCGAATTAAAAGGCATTTTCCGATAAAAGTCCAACAAAGAGGTTGCTTCTAACACACGCAACAATATTATTTAACCCTCGTTACCTCCCATCATTTTTCTCTTTCTAAACCGCTGTATGCTGTTCCCCTTTCTTCTGTAAACACTATATACAAACCTTCATCTTCTTCATCAACCTAACAATCTGTATCTTCTTCATTCATATCAGCTTCAGTAGCAGTGATTAAGATAATAATTATAATAATAGTAATAAGATCGAGATATATAGCTGATTGAACAGTGGTAGTGATTGTATTTGTAGCTGTAGGTTGTTGTAGCTATGGACGGAGGATCGACGGTGGTGAACGACGGAGACGATGCATTAATCGGCTTGCCACCGGGATTCAGGTTTCATCCGACGGATGAGGAGATTGTGACGCATTATCTTACGCCTAAGGTTATTGATCGGTATTTTACCTCTAGCGCCATCGGAGAAGTTGATCTGAATAGGTGTGAGCCTTGGGATTTACATAGTAAGTTTTTCGAACTTCAGATCGATCGATCGTTAGATATGTTTCGATTGAACTGCTTGTTTTTGTAGAATTAATGTTACGTGAAATTGCACCTTCTTATCTGAATTTGTATGAAGATATATAGTAAGTTGTTGAAACTTCAAATCGTTCGATCGGTAGCTATTTTTCTATTGAACTACTTTTTCAAACTTGCAATCGATCGATCTCAGCTATGTTTCTTTTGATTGTTTTTGTTGAATTGTTAGTAAGTTCATCTAACTTCAAATCGTTCGATCGCTAGCTATGTTTCGATCGAATTGTGAAATTGTACATGAAATTGCACCATCTTATGCTAAATTACATATGTTTTTGTTGTTTAATCTTCGTTGAATGAATTTGAAGACGATAACCGTAAGATTTGGGTGATTTTGTTGTTAAATTCTAATTGATTTTCATTAGAAAAGAGGAATTGATCGTGTATATGAAAATTTGACATCATTATCAAAAGTCTAACATAATTACGAAGAAGATATGTCATAATTATCCAATTAGGTACAATTCAAAGACGCGTATTGTTCAATTTACAGTTCAGAATGCTCTTTTTTTTATTGTGAAAAGTCAAAGCTGAAAAGTCAAAATTACAGTTCATTTTGTAAAGTTTTTTATTGTTGAATTAAGATATATAAAATATGTTGCAGAGAAAGCAAAGATGGGGGAGAAGGAATGGTTCTTCTTCTGTCAAAGAGACAGAAAATACCCCACCGGAATGCGAACAAATCGCGCGACGGATTCCGGCTACTGGAAGGCCACCGGAAAAGATAAAGAGATACTGAAAAAAGGGAAATCCGGCACCGGTGGAAAGCTGGTGGGGATGAAGAAGACACTTGTGTTTTACAAAGGAAGAGCTCCCAAAGGAGAGAAGACTAATTGGGTCATGCATGAATTTAGACTTGAAGGGGATTTCTCATATTATAACATGTCTAGAGCCTGCAAGGTACAAAAAAATCAACTTTAAGTTCATTTCAAAAATCTTTGTGTTTATGACACGACTAAAGTTGTTTAATAAAAAGTATATGAGATAAAGTAGTTAAACAATATAAATAAGATTAAACTTGTTTAATAAAAAATATATGAGATAAAGTAGTAAGAGCATTCACAGTAGATTCTCCATTTTAATGTGAGTGTGTGTCATATATTATGGGGGATGGTTGTTAGTGGTTGTGAGTGAATGAGAGAGAAAATATATGGGGATTGTATCGTGATTCCCATATTTAGGGAAACACGATACAACCCCCATAAATTTTTTAATATTTTTAAAAATGGTTGTGAGTAGAGTAGAGAGAAAATGCAATAATAAAGATATTAAAAAGTATTATTTAATTGAAAGATTGAGTAAAAACATAGTGTTTTTAGTGTAAATATGGGGATGGGGATGAGGTTGCTAGTGTGAATGCTCTAACACAAATTATTTGTTTGATACTTGTGTTAATCGTATCATTTCTAACTTGTTAAACATGAGAAAGTCTGTTTTGTTAGTCATAGTCCTAAAAGAGGGACAAATCAATTGACATTCTTATTTATAGAGCTCGTGAATCGATTGATGTGTTTCAGGATGAATGGGTAGTGTGTCGTGTTGTTCAGAAGAACACTGAGATGAAAAGAAACGCGGGTATGGAAGATAGGACCATGAGGATGAACTTTTCTGTGGACGAGTTGCTGGATAGTCCATCATGGATGCCACCGTTGATGGACCCTCAAGCTCCTTGTTTTGACCCGGATAGACCCGGGTCAAGTTTTTCTCATCCGGATAAAAACATCACTAACAACCATAATGAAAATTTCGGTACTCAAAAGTTCAAGAGTTTGGTTGCTGAGGATAACTACCCATTATCATATTTCTCTCATGATCAAACTCAAATACTTCAAAGAGACCAAGATTACAAGAACTTCATTGTTTCCCCTTACAATTACAACTTTGACACCAACTCCTTTCAAATGAGCCCATTCATTAGTGACCACCATAGTAACTTCCAATCAACCCTTGCTAACAACTTTAGTACGAATTTCGTGGATATATCATCGTGGCCAACCCGTCATATGGACCGTGCTAGTGGGCTAGACTCGGGTGCTAAGAAAGTAAAGTTGGAGCCATATGTTACAAATAACACCAACCAATCAAGCAAGATTAGTGTGACATCACAAGATACAGGAATTAGTAATGATATGACTACAGAAATATCTTCTTCATCCATGCATGATATGAAGATGAGGCCGTATGAATATCTAGATGATCAACCGGCTCCCTCTGCACTTTCAGAGCTGAATTCTTTGTTGGAATAATAATCGACAAAGATGTGTGTGACTTGATTCAATTGATGATTTAACCTTCATTGTTGATCACAATCAATGTTGATTAGGTTGTTCTAATGTAGACTCGTAGTTTGTCTCCAAAGGTAGATAGTGAGTGACTCGTGTTTTATTGTTCATTTTTAGGATAGGAAATTAATCCAATTAAAATTGTGTAATGTGTACATAACTTATTGAATATTAACATAAAGCTTGATTGTTGGTATATAATGTTCTCATGTTCATAGCAAGTTGTTACATCTTAATTAACACACATCTTATTACACTTGTACTTCTACTGATTTGTTATGAACCAGTTTTAACTCTTTGAGATAACAATCAATATTTAAGTTTATGTTTTGTGAGATAAACTTTAACTTTTGTCTATGTATTTTACTTTATAAATTATCATATTTTCTTCAAAATACACTATGCGATGAGCTTTAACTTTTTTCTTCACCTATATGAATTATAATTATGAATTATTTTTCTTTCATTATAACAAATTAATAATCAAACCGTTAAACTAACAAACAGGTAAAATCACCAGAGCAACAAGCCATCCAGCTTTTCTGATTTGATCCGTCACTCCCTGAAACCTTAATTAATATCTCGGTTTAAACCTTTCGTCAAAACCAATCAATCCAGACCGAACATCTTATAGTATACACTATATAAGCTGAAATGATCGAGTTCATATGACATGCACCAATGATTCTCAACCCAAGTGGTTAAGATGAGGTACTCAATACAGTAAATATAGGGAGGTCTTGAGTTCAAATATTATTCTGAGCAAAAATACTCAAAGTTGAGCTAGACGGTTTTTCTGGTTGTAGGTCCCCTCCTAAGAAGGTTGGAGGTGCGGTTCCAGCTTGGAAACAAATAAATGTAACCTATTAAGATAACACATATCGTCTGAAGCAGTGACATACATTTGCAGTTCCAAAAAAAATGACAGGCAATGTTACTTGTACGTAATGCACTAGTAATTGTACAACAATGACATGAGTGACGGTTGGTTGAATTGCACAGTACGGTAACTATGTCACAAGACTTAAACGGAGCATGTGGCGAAATTCGAGGGGCTTACACCTGTCCAAACAATAATATAAAATTTTACGTTCACCCCTCCGACTTTTGCGATTTGACTTATTTAACGGGCACGTTTCCGGCGGCGTAAATTCAGGGAATATGACGATGATTCATTGATTCTGTCATCATCGGAATCTTTTTACGTTACACTCTACCACCGGAATATACTGTTCTAAACTATCACTCTTTCCCTCTTCGTTAAGTATATCCATATGGAATATTATCATTCCTATAAGCAATCGTAAACAAAAATGCTTTCGTATAACATAGCGTGTAGTATTATATATTACAGTATTAAATATTATAGTACTAGACGATATTGTAGTAATACAGTTTTAGCACAGTAACAAACCTAGAGTTATTTTTGGTGTTATTATCTTTTTTAAAGATATTTAGTCAGCTATATCACTCAAGTGTTTATTAAAAAGCTTTTACTGTTGTCACGTACGTATATGTAGTTCTCCACCTCATGTGTGACAAATTTCTATAGTAGATATTGATGAATCATGAGTATGGGATATTATTAATCATAAATTGGTTAAATTAAAAAGTTTAGCTAAAATAAGCATAACTAGCAAGTTGCAAAGTTAAGTGGTATTTATATGTGATTTGTGAATTAATTGTTTAAAAAAAACCAGCAAGTTGAATATCACTACTCATGTATTTATTTAACGTAATAGTATTATGATTGTGTCATATTTAAGAATTTAATTTTTTATTTAAACAAAATAAACATAACAATATAACCCAAAACTTATAATAGTTATAATGACTCGTATAACACCATTTTAACTTTTTATTTAACTTCTTCTCATGCATACTTGTCGATTCATCGAAAGCCTATACACATTTACAAGTGTTTTTCTTGTCGTTTTATGTGCGGTGTTGTACATACAAAAAAATTATCTATAGACTCGTCTTTTTCATGCTTTTGTCTTGTGGTTTCAATGGTTCATGTTGAGAAGTTTGTAATGTGGCAATCAATAAAATAGTGATATATGTGTGGTTATTATTATCCTAAAATATGGAATTGTGTTTCACAAGGAAATCCACAAGGTTCCAATAATTGTTGCTTTTAGTACAAGTTACACCCAAAGCATATGTCATGCAAACTACATCTAATTGACCTACCTTAGACAATAATCTTTCTTCAACTTCAACCCTCTAACTTCCAACTCAAGTTGATCCAAAACAACTCTATAGTTAGAATATAATCTAATAATCTAGTGTTATAATATGTGTTTGAAGCTAAAGCAAATTAAGTAGTTACAAGGTTTCTACCCGTATTATATGTCCTTTGCTTTTAAACCATACTACAAACATTTTAACGACAAATAAACTTCTTACATTATGCAATTTTATTTTATAGTACATCATGGACCCTGAAGTTCAAGGTACAAGATATAGGAAAACTAAACGAAGAACTTTTGATGTTAGTGCAATATTAAAATACATTTCATGGTAGCTTCGATCTTTCTGATAAAAAAATTATAACTTTTGAGTTGGATATCATGATAACATGTTTCAGTTATATCTGTAAATAACACATGGCACTGACACGCGAATTATGTGTATCTAACATGTGACTTAAAGTTAAAAGAAGGGTTATATACGACTTGCTTCATCAAATCTATCGAAATCTAAGCCTTGATTATGATCTTGCAACATGGTTATCCTTAATTTGTGAAAGTTTGGACATAAAGTGGCATAAATGTCATCAAAGATGAAGTATGAACATGGGAGTAATATTGTAAGTGAGACAAAATAGAGGGGTTAGAAATGCAAATGAAGAAAAATGAGTAAATGATAGAGCTAGCGGTTTGGCAAATTGCTTGTGAAGAGAAGTTTGCTTTCAATTGAAATCAAAGATTCCGTGTGGTTTCATGCTTCTAGGGAGAGCATCTTTAACGATCACTTCTTTACTATTTTTTATTAAAATTTTATAGAAATAATTAGATTAAAAACGGATCATTTTTATTCTTTTCTTCAAATGAATTCAACAATCCTAGATTAATGCATGAAAACATGGGAAATGACATCATTTTTTAAGGGAATATCGAATATGTTGTATTTATAAAAAGATGCATATTATAGACGTGTCGTGTTTTGGAAACATGTTATACAAGTGGTATCATTAACGGGTAGTGTCTAAACATGAGTTGGTCGAGGTTGTGTTAATTAACACATCCAAATTCTAGATGGGCAACATGTTATGCGAATTTTATTTTTCACTAAACAAATTGAGGGTACCATAAATGTTTACAAGGAATGTAAATCTTAGAAGATAAAGGATACTTAAAACTATACCTGGCAAAATGGACGGGTCAGGTTGGGTCGGGTGTTGCCAGAATTGGTTTGGGTTAGGATGGATTCGGGTCAGAATATACTAATTTAAAAATGGGTTACAATGAGTTCGGGTCAGGATGGGTTTGGGTGAGAATAAGTTCGGGGTCGAATGAGTTTGGGTCAGGATGGGCCGGGTCAAAATGGGTTTAGACTCAAAAAATCACATTTGATTAACAATTCCATATATAGATAAATCCCAAAGCAGTGGGCACCCACGTTCTAATGAAAGAAAAATATAAATATTACTCTAATACCTTAAGGTACACTAAACAAACATATATAAAATTTAACTTTAAGCAAATGGTGATGGTGGACGTGGGTTGTGCATGTATATTGTGATCTTTTACCCCCATTATGGAGCTCTAGTTTAAGACGTCCGGTTACCGACCCGTTTATCTCATATGACCCGTAAACCGATCTTGGCCCGTTCATAAAGTTTTAGTGGTTTGTATGATCTAGCCAAGTTTTTGGTCAATCTTGAACGTTGACTCGGTCTTCATCGGCCAAGTTTTGAATTGAACCATGAGTTTAGGACCCTGATCTTTCTATTATTACTTTTTTCTGTCGAAATCCTTTTTGTTACAATGTTAAAATGGTAGATATAATTTATAAATTTGATACTTATACATAATTGCATATTCTATTAATGTAAAGTGAAAAAACAAATAAATAAATATAACTAAACAACTTATATACTAAGCTTACTTTCAAATACCGTTAGAAAAGCTCGTGTGATATTCAAAAGGCGGAATTAACTTATTTGTTAACTCGATTTTTTTTGGTTTTTAAGGTTATATCTTTTGCTTAGTAGAGGCACACGTATAAATTGGTTCGGGATCCAAAACGTTACCCGAATCTGATGAAAAACTGATAGCAAAACGAGGTTGAGGAAAACCAGTCTCAATCTGATACGATCTGCCAGTTTGAAATCGGTTTTAGGATGTATTCTTTTGTATCTAGTTTCTAGCCCATTTAAAAGAACGAGCCATATTCAAACCGAACATGCTTTTTCTCTTATAAACCAGTTTTCAATCCAAAACATTTTAGGTCATTCTAATTTTAACTTTATTTTACTTCATCCGAACCAGGTTTAAAACCAATCCAATAGCCCAAATTCCGGTTTTACACCCCTTAGTTAGATGTGCACGAAAAATCCAGTCGTGAACCAAACTCGACTACCCGAACCGGTTCCAAACCAGTATCAATAGGAACCGGTTCCCGACCCAAAATCGGGTTTCCTACTTGGGTTTCAATTTTCAATCGGCTCACTATAAAGAAGCCAAATTGGGCCGACCCTAAATCGAAATACCTAAAAGATAATATTTTGGGCCAGTAGTCGAACATGGACTCATGGCCATCATCTTTATCCCCTATTCTGAATCCTTCCTCCTGCATCTCCGATTTGAAGTTTTGAACTAGGGGTTGGTACAATTCAGGTGATTTTTGTTTGATTTTTAACCATGATTGATTCGATTCCCGAAGTTTCTTGTTTGAAATTCTGATTCTGTGACTTGATTGAACAAAATTGGAGGGGGATAGATGGTATTGAAAGTATGCATACCAGGTGCTCGATAAAATGTCTGTGTGAGGATTGCATGATAATTTGCTCTTAGTTTTTTGCTTAATTGTTATGGTTTGAGATTTTGATATATGGGTAGCTTAAGTTGTTCACTTTCTTGGATTTGTTTTGAAGATTATAAAATCCTTTGCATATGACTGATATACATTCATGCTGCCAGATTATGGAGTAGACAAATATGAAATGGGACTGTATTGGTTTATCTTAGAGTTTACATGGTTCAGTTTTTCTAAGAAAATATTAGCAGCTTATAAATGTAAGGATATCACCATCAAATCATGCAAGTTAGGCATTCTGACATTTTGTTTACTAAATCTTGTTTAAAGTTAGAGTTTTGTACCTTCTTTGTGATAATCGTTTTATGGGTCCCTAATCTGGACCCAAGGGTGATTGTTAAACCGTCTTGAATGCACTTTTTTTAGCTAATTGTATCTGGATCTAACTGAATTTTAACAATTTCTCGTGCTTGGTCAGGTCATTTTACTAGTGCCATTAATTGGTAGATTTTAGGGTTTTGAACATAAAAGAAAACTTACACTTGCTAATACATCCATTTTAACTTCATTGTTTTTTGATATTCATGGGGATGATATCCTGATGCTTAAAAGCTATGAATAACTTCTATACTCAAACCAGTGACTAATGACTTTACCAACCCTTACACAGAATAGTCCTGCTACAGCAAAACTAGCAGCTTATAGGTAATAACTGCTGATGCTCTAATGGCCAATGTTCCACCTTTTCAACCACCAAGTTATTCTCAAGGGACGCATGGCTATGCATATCAAAGTGCGGGTGAAGTTTCACAAAGGCTCCCAGAGAAAGAAGCAGCTACGCTTTTGATCCGTCATCTTCCTGAAGCTATTCCTCATGATACCCTGTCTCGTCTCTTTTCCCATTACGGCGCTTCTTGTGTCCGTCCATGCACTACTGGAAGGTAATGAGGAGTATGAGTTATAGAGGTGGTTCGGTAACGGGTCGAATGGGTAATTGTTTAGTACAGCTGAAACGAGTTGAATAAACGCTTTGTGTCCAAAGTTTTTAAATTCTTCTGTAAATAGTTAGTGTGTTAAATATGATCAAAGAAGTTATATAGCTCAATTATAAATTTTTAATATAAAATGACCGAAGATTATGCTTTATAAATACACTTAGGGGAGCTTTCAGCCTTTTTTATCTGATTTATTTAACTCCTTTAAATTTACTTGTTTGACCCGGTAGAAGTAAACACGAACGTAAATCAATCCATTAAGTGGGACAAAATTGGCTCCTTTAATTTTAAGGATTCACTCTATGCAGTATGCAGCGCCCCCCCCCCCCCTCTGTAGCTCATAATTTTCATTGCTTTATTCTGAGCTTTTGGTGTTTTTTATTTGTACACCAGCACAATCAGGGTGTGTGTGATCAAGTACAACATTTGATCACTTTTTTGCCCCAAATTAAAACTAAAATTGGAATAAACTGGTGGAATGACTTGATGTTTCTTTATTCCAATCATGTTGGCATAAGTTTTATCATTGCAGGATGAGGAACTGTGCGTTTGTTGATTTTAGTAATGAAGGTTTGGCAACTCAAGCACAACGCCAATTAAATGGGTATTTATCATAGCAGATTGCCATGCTAGAGAATTTTTTTTCTTTTTATATGTGTATTTTATGATTTCTTTTTTCAAGTGCTAGTTTCTTGATATTTTGTTCAGGTTAAGGTTTCTTGGTAAAGTTTTGTCAGTTGAGAGAGCTACAACACCATCACATGATACTAAATTTCAAAATAATAATTCTACCGCAAGGAATGATGGCACGTCATCAAGGGATGATGCTAGTGCAGCCACAGATTTAAAGCAAGAATCCATGATGAAATCTTTACCGGCACTTGAACCTATCGCTGAAAAACTTGGGGTGGAGTACCCCTTTCCTCCTCACCTTGAGTAAGTTGTACCGCTACTCTTTTTCTTGCAAAATTAAAAAAATATTATTTGGCTTTCTGAAAGGAGTTATCAGGGCAAATGTTACCCTAAATAGTAATCAAGGTTCATGATTCAAATTTGTTTCAATGTAGTGAATTATTGACATGCTATGCTGATATGGCATGCCAAATGTGTATGGTAGCTAATGTAGCATCTGACTTGTATTAAACTGATGGCTTAGACGCCCATTGTGTAAAATAGTTTACTAGTTGCTATCTCATCAGTTACATACATTGGGACACAGTGATATCTACTTTACATAATTGGCATGCATTTTTAAGGATCTTTTCCTTTTTGGCCTGTTAGTAAGTAGTAAAGTAACTTACATAAGTGTAGATATGCATACCCTCCACCAGACGGAAACATCCTGACCAACATCTTAAATGCTCTTATTGCTGTTCCTCGCTTCTATACACAGGTAATTATATATTAATGTGGATAAAGAAAATGAATTTATTTGTAGTAAAATTTCTACTTATAGTATCATATAACTTCACTGTTTATGTTTTGCTCATTTCATGGTAGGTGTTGCACTTGATGAATAAAATGAATATCCCAGCCCCATTTCGTGCAGCGCTGCCGACCCCACCTCTGCCACCTTCAGCACCTGCTCCACCACAGCCCCCGCCACCCCCGCCTGTAGATACAAACTCCAGTTTGGCCCATCTTTCAAGTGGCGAATCTGAGTTGGAGTCTTCAGATGAGGTAAAACAAAATTACCTATTTACCCATTTTTTAAATCTCGATTGAGAGCCTTGTACTCTCATTTCACAAGAATATCTTTTTCACAAAATAATGTCCGTTTTTGATCATTTTATCCGTAATTTGGTATATTTTATTATCTGACAGGTTGACACTAAAGCGCATCCGAACACTATTTTCTACTATCCATTCATTACAACTAATTACCTGAATTTGATTTTTTAGTATCACATAGTCACTTTTAGAACACACATTCACACGCCCTTTAAGCTTCCCTAACCCTTTGATACTTTTTAGGAAAATGTTGGCTCTAGGCGCAAGCGTACCAAACGAGAAGCTATTGTGGGTCCTGCTATTGACAAGGATGTAGCTCATGAGGCTGTTGGATTAAAACCTGCCACCTTAATCCCTAAGGAGATCCCATTGATAAAAAAGAAGAACCCTGTGTTGCAGGTTATTATTATTATTTTGAAAAATAGTACCTAGTCTAGAAACTAATTGTTTTGTATTAAAATTTTTTACCTTTTTAGTTGTATAATTTTGGTTGCAGATTAAAATTACTCCTAAACAAACTCAAACTGAAAAAGTAGATGATGACACGGCAGAAGAAATAGACGAAATGGAGAACACGAATTTAAATACTAAACCCTTTGCTACTGTTGAAGAATTGGAGCATGGGAAATTGCCTCCAGAAGAAATACTGTCCCTTCCAATGTTTAAGGTTACCACCATCTAACTTTTAATGAATGAGCATCATGTCAACATCAAAACCGACTTTCGTAACAGTTTTCTTTACTTGTTTCAGAATTACAATGCTGGAAATCCCGCACCTGTGTTGTACATAAAAAATCTGGCAAAAGACGTGGTTGCAGATGATTTCTACTACGTGTTTGGTAAGCCATATGTCAGAATTTTCTAAAATTATCAGTGTTTGATTTTCTGAAGATGCCGATGCATGTTTGAGAAAAATAATTATTGCGCATATGAATTAAACTGGTGATTATATTCCTCGACTGTATTAAGGAGTATGACATTTAAGGTTTATCTTTTGTTGTTGCTGTGTTTCAGGCACATTCTTTGGTAGCATTGAAACAGCTAAATCAAATCTTTCTGTGAAGTTAATGCAGGTGAATATGTCCTGATTTGAGTTTAACTTTCTGATTACTATTGTATTTCTGTTGGAATGTTGGCAAATTCTGAATGAATACAGCTATACATGTAAGAGCAACTGCATGAAATTAAAGCAAACTTTACAAACCACTTAAAATAATATGCAAATAAACCAAATTGAGTTCAAATAAACAGGCTGTTTAATCTAAAAAGCCTAACAAGGAGTGCCACTCATAAACTGGCTCAAACAAACTCTGATTGAACTCATTCCAGCAGCATTGGAACCAGCTTGTTGAACTCTACGATCTTAGCTTTTAGGATTTAGCTTTTATACTAAAACGATACAAAGATGTCATGTTAGCAAGTTCTGAAAGTCAACAACAATATGACATGCTACGAGTTGAACATCTCATTTGCTGCTCGAGTAGGTATTAAAATGTAACTTGGTTGCTAAAATCAGGAAAGAAAATGGTAGTTAAATTCTACTTTATGGAGATTGCTCTACGTTAAATAACTGAAAAATGAATCGTGTGAAACAAAGAAGGTAGTATAATTTTAACATATATTAATGAGTTTTGTTGTGGCTGATATGATGCTCATTACTTCAACTTGTTTAACCAAATGATAAGATAATTAGCTGCAGATTTGTTAATCCAAATAACTTAATGACATTTACTTAAACTTGTTTTTTGATTTCAGGAAGGAAGAATGAGAGGTCAAGCTTTTGTGACATTCCCATCTATTGAAATTGCTCATCATGCTCTGGTATAGTTCTTTTTCCTTCTATTTATTCATTTATTGTTTATAATATCAAAAAAAAGTTGTCTTTTACGAATTATATTCTTTATTTTGTTAGTTTATTTTATAAACTCTTGCAGAATCTAGTTAATGGATTTGTATTTAAAGGGAAGCCCATGATCATTCAGTTTGGCCGGAATACTTCTGCTGGTAAAACGAGTGAAAAATAGCTTGAATCACCATCAAGATTTGAAATCAAAACCATGGTAGATCTTATGTAAAACCTGAATTTAGAACTATTAGCCAATCATATCTATTGGTTATTCCATGATTATCTAGTTTTGTGTTTATCTATCGTTTAAGTTTATATATTATTAGTAGATAGACATAGTATTTAGACAGGCATAGTATTTTTATCTTTATCCATATCATTGTAACGAACTACAGTACAAGAAAACAACTGCTATAAGATGATCTATGCCGAGCTGGGTAATGAATAATTAAAATTTTGTTAGGCCACTGGACATTTTTTAGGTATGGATAGGTAAGGTAAGCATGGAATGATCAACATGAGAGATGTGCAGTGGCGTACCAGCTCCGCTTGTTTACAAACCAAGTCGAGTTCAGGTCGGCTCACTTACTAACCAAGCTGAGTCGAATTCTAGCTTGGCTTGTGAACAACCCAATATTGCATCTCTGGTAATATCCAAATTTGATGCCATATGGGTGGTTGTGTTGGAATTTACTATTCATAAATCAACCATCCTAAAATTAGTAAGGTGTTAAAGTTCTTTTAACATCTTATTTATCGTCAAGGAAGCATCATCCATAAACTCACTATTCGTAGGTCTACCTCTAATGTTTTTCATGCATATGCGCATGTGATTGAGCTCATTGTCAAGATGATCGTCGATTTACCCATTAGACATTGTGTTTTTCTGGGACACAATATTATCAACTGGGGTTTCAAATAACAACACAACGTCATCAAATATGATAAGATTGTGTCTTTATATATTACAATAGAAATTCATTGGATTATATTTTTACCACATAAGTGTCAGATTATTCTACTCTGTCCATCCCCTTTGTTGCGTGACCATCTTGGTGCCACTTATTTAGCAGCTAATCCAGTCTTTTACTAGCATACCAAACATCTAGAAATTGATCTTCATTTCATACATGTCGTGGTTGTTGCACATCATCTTCGAGTTCGCTATGCGCAGATTGTTGATTTATCGACCAAAGGTATGTCTACTATACGTCTCCGGTCTCATTTCTAACCACTCATTTTTTTTTTAATTTCTTTTCAACTTTTGCACAAGTGATTTTGACATGAACACATGGCTACCATGAAAAACAGTTAAACGTACGAAATGTAGGTGGCAAAGGCTTGAAGTGTCCCCCTTTTTTCTGTTCATGTGAGTTTTATCCAAATAATAACTAGTGCCCTAATAAAATGAAATCCCAGATCCATCAAAAATCTAAGAAGAAATGTTAAAAAATTATGAGAAATAATGCAAGTTCCATAGATTAATTTGAGAATATTGAAGTAAACAAACCGATCAAAGAGTTGTGATTGTTAACCTCTGGCTCGGTTAAGGGCTTGCACTCCATGAGCTCTGATATCTGCTGGTCCAGGTTTCCATGAGAATTCGAAGCTAGATCCACACTCACACAACCGTAGTCAACTCTTGAAACAACCAAACCCGCAACAAAACTCAATTCTGATTTCAATTTCAGTTTGTATACGAAAACATGCATCAAAAGGCAATGGAAAACCACTAAAAAGCACCACGAAACACATCTTTTGCCTAAAATCACTTCCCCCTGAATCCCTAACAAACAAATGCACAACCAACATGCAGCAGCAAAGAGACTCAAAACCAAAACACAAACAGACAATCAGACATAATAAGTCCCTAACAAGCCCAATAAACACCCAATTAAACCCGAGAAATCGCACAAAGAAAAGAGTTTAATCAAAACCGAAAGACACCTGCAAAAATAAACGAAAAACAGGGCGAGGACTCCTGAAACCCTAATAAACAAACGCACAACAAACATGCAGCAGCAAAGAGACTCAAAACCAAAACACAAACGGACAATCAGACATAATTAGTCCCTAACAAGCCTAATAAACACCCAATTAAACCAGAGAAATCGCACAAAAAAAAGAGTTTAATCAAAAGCGAAGGGCACCTGCAAAAATAAACGAAGAAAAGGGCGACAGCCGGGCGACAACTACCGGCAAAACCACAAAACCAGGACACCAACGTTACAAAATAACAAGAACAGAAAAGAAAAACACTAAAGAAAGCTCAAATACCTGGACACAAGTGAAACAAGGAAACAGAGAGGAGAAAGAATTCGATGGGGAAACAATATAACATAAAAGAAAACACGTCATCAGCTGAAGAAGATATAACGCAGACACGTGCACATGTTGGTGAAAAACGCAGGCCATCCAAAACATTAAATAAACTCAAGTCGAACCGATGACCAACAAAAAACCAACAAAACCAAATACCAGCTGTACCAAAGCACATATGGGTACAAATAAGAACAAAATGATACTTAAAAGGAAAACCAACGCAGAAAGGTAAAAAAATATAAACGAATCAGCACCTGCCTGGCAGGTGCTGAACACTATTCATTTCCCGCTGTTATTAACATATATATATATGTTAATATCCTCTTAGTTTTTCTACACAAGGGTAATATGGTCATTTACATTCTCCAGCTTTAACATCTGTAGAACCACGTGGGTGATGAAGAGGATGGTCACGTGCTTCCCCACGACCATATAGGATCTTATCTGTTTAATATTTATCGTGGTCCTGGATCTCATTTCCATTTATATACATTTTACCCCCCTGAATTTTGTGAGGTGTTCATTTTCTGGTTTGATGTTATCACTCCTTTTTGTAGTGTGTGTAATTCAAAGTGTATTTTTTATGTATGGATAGTAAATCTTCTTGTTGCATTCTGAATCTTAGGAAGTAACAACAAAGTGATAAATTTTATAATAAAAAACCACTTAAAAAGACTTACATTTAATCGATAATCATACAAGTTACAATTATTTTGTAGAAAGATAGTTGAATCTATTGTGCATGTTTTCATATGTGTTAATGTTCCGGAAACCAAATTGAATCGGGAATAAACCATCTCACGGTTTTTGTTCACATGTTATGGCTCATCACCACTAAAAAAACACTATATAATGTTCGATGATATAATTTTTTAACTTCTTTCATGTTCAAGACAAGTAATATCTTTTAACAATAAACTTGTTTCTATTCAAAGTGTTTTCAATTTTTTTTGGTTTTTTATAAATAGATTCTATATTATCAAATTTTTCAAACCTATCGCAATCAAATTTGGTTTTTTTAAAACTAGTTCAGTCTATAAAGTATTTGTTCAGTTAACCAGTCTGGTTTTTAAAACACTAACATGTTTATTTTATCGTTGTGCACAAAAAACTGGTTCACGAATCGAGACCGACAAACCAAATTGAAACCGGGTTGAATCCAAACTGTCCAGATTACATATCCGACTGTCAACGACTAGTATTTTGTTCAACTAGAAAACCGAGCTAACTTAACTAGACTAAAATAAAAAGGATCATATGATACATAAACCAAACATTCAAGGACTAAAATAAGACCTAAAATATACACAAGGGGGTATATCCAACTGTAGTCTTTAACTGCCACCACATTATCCACCGTTGGATTATGTTATCCACAAAAACTGAAATTAATCCGGAAACAAATAATATTAACCCATCATTTTCTTCGATCTCAATTCAAACCCTTTTCCCTCTTACACGTATCAGCAATCATATACACCTAATCACAATCGCCCCCCTTTATCGGTTTTGACTCCAAAACTCTCAATTGAATCTTCATCTTTCATTTCAAATAACCCATTTTTCTGCAATCAAATTGAATTGTTGAAGATCAAGAACCATCTTAGTGAAATCATGGCTAAGATCATGAGCAATTGTTGTAAGTTTTCTGTTGCTGATCGTGAGTTTTCTTGTAGTAATTTGGTCGATTTGTCTCCTGTTATGGTCAAGATGCCGATTTGTTCGAATTTTGGGTCGAATTTGACTGTCCGATCTTCTTTCGCCGGAGATTTGACCGGCCGGCGAGTGACGTCAGGTGGTCGGAGAAGATGGGTTTGTACACAAGCGGTTGCTGCTTCTGATTCGAAGGTTTGATTTCTGATTTTGAAGTTATTTCCCCTGTTTCTTGATTTATTATTAATATTATGCAATTTGTTTTGATTTTGGTTTTAGGGTTTGATTTTTGTGTGTATTATGAGAAGTTGAGAACCCATGTGGGAATTGATGCATAATATGTGATTACTGTTTCACAATGTTCAGAAATATAGAAAAGGATTAAGCTTTTATGATCTTTCTTGAATCTTGATGTTGTTTGGGTGCATTTTGCTGCATTTCTTGCGGTTGTGAGGGTTTGGATCTTGATGTTTGTAAATTTTGCAAGAAAAGAGTAGATTCTTGATGGTTAAGAGTTCGATTCTTTTTCTTGTTTTTACATTTTTGATTTCTTTTTGTCTAGAGCAGTCACTTTATTTTGTTTGCATCTCACCCTCAAATGGTACTGTCGAGTGGGATTTTACTGGATATGTTTGTTTGTCTGATTTCTGTTAGTATGCAAGTGGAGTTCATGAGATATGTGATCAAATGATAAACTTAAACAATGCATATCCAATGTTTTTTATTCTTTTCTTGCAACTATAAGTGATTAAACCCTAATTAAGGATCTTGAAATTGGGATTAAACAGACGAGTATTAGCTTTGGGAAATCTAAAAAATGGTGGGAGAAAGGGCTTCAACCAAACATGAAGGAAGTAACAGGTGCAGAAGATCTTGTCGAATCTCTTTTGAACGCAGGCGATCAATTGGTTGTTGTGGATTTCTTTTCACCTGGTTGTGGAGGTTGCAAAGCTCTTCACCCCAAGGTGCGTCTCATGTTTGAATATTTTTCTCGAAAACTTTGAATATTTTGTAGGACAGATTGTATAAGAACATGTTTAGTTACCACAGTATGCAATTTGTAACCATTTAATGTAAACATATTTACCATTTTCTTTAACAAATTATGCAACACATTGCATAGCTAAGGGTTGCTTGAGTTTGCTTATTTCTGCTCTCTGCATTTCTTGAAAACAGATATGCACAGTTCAGTTTTAGGATGAAGAAAGTGTTTATGCTTATCTGCTTAATTTAGGGTGAAATAAGATGTTAAATTATAAGCCTTTTTTGCAGTTTTTTCAACTTTTATAACCTCATTCTCTTATTTTTCTGGGATTTTTTCAGTTATGTCAAATAGCGGAGATGAATCCAGACGTGCAGTTTTTACAAGTGAACTACGAGGAGCACAAATCTATGTGTTATAGCATCAGTGTTCATGTTCTCCCTTTCTTTCGGTTCTATAGAGGGGCAGAGGGTCTTCTTTGTAGCTTTAGCTGTACCAATGCTACGGTACGCGCTCATATAATCTTTTATTTTTTATTTTCAGCGGTGTTTGGCATTTCGTTTTGTTTATCCGATTATTGTGATTTCAAGTCGCAAATATGATCAGTTTATCTCATTATTCAGTTGTTTTAGAGGGGGCATTTGGGATTGCTTACTAAAACTGTTGATCTGCCTTTATCACATTTCGCTAATAAGTTGTTTTATACAGATCAAGAAATTTAAAGACGCGTTAGCAAAGCACAAGCCCGATCGATGCAGTTTAGGCCCTCCAAAAGGCTTGGAGGAGAAAGAACTGGCGGCACTCGGGGCCAACGAGGACCTTTCCTTTGTGTACGACCTGAAACCCGACAACCCGCAAAATTCATCATCAGAATCAAGTCTCCCTCTTCCAATTCCCCTGAAATCAAGACTGCAAATGAGAGAAGACACTAAAGATAAAACATTGGTGTCCTCAGGGAGATCATCCTAAATAGTCATATGTTAAATGTTAGTGTCTGTACAGGGTACCTTTGTACTGTGTTTTTGTTGTGTAAAATGTAAATAGTACAAAAGTTGAGCTGCAAGTGTGAGAAAACAAGGTTTTAGTTGAAAGAAGGCGACGACTTTGTTTCACTAGTAATCAAGGTTTTGGTTGAAGTCATTGGTTATAATCTACTTGCATTTAGAAGTTCATGTGTGAATTAGTGTTCACCTTTCGACTTCTTTTAATTATAAACGGGTCGATTTAGGTTATAAGTTATATAAACACTTCGTGATCCGTTTAAAGACGATGAAGTTGACGGGAGAGACCCGATTATCCCATAAACACATACCTGGTATGATTCAACTCATAACAAAACTATTATGAAGAGCGTTTGATTAAGACCAGACGTATTTTAACTACTTATATATTAGGAGATAGAGAGGTTGTTTTTTTTAGATACGTTCAAAAACCTTGTCATGTTTATAGATCCTTGTTCAAAAACATCCATTTTTATACTAAAATTATAAAAATTTTATTTAGCTTTATTAAAGATCTTAATTGTGATTAAGATAGTATATGTGAGAAAACGTTATCGTATGTGTAATACGATTTTAATAGGGTGTTGTTATTGGGACACCCCTAATTAAAAATCAACACGCAGGATTTCTATACGGGTCATATAGCAAAATACGTGTCGTATAGGGTGGTCGTACAACCCTATATGGGGCATATAACGTCTTTGACATCCCCCTGAATTTTTTCTCGTTGTCAGTGTTGAAATTTGTTACACGTGTCGTATAGCCGTATATGTGTCGTATAGGGGTCGTATAGGGTTATATGGGGCGTATAGCCCTCTGACAGTTCCCCTTGAATTTTTCTCGCTTTTAGTGTTTTCGACCCTATACACCACATATGATGCTACACGAGACGCATAATAGGATGTTGATTTATATATCTGGACAATTTTAATAATATCACATGTAAATTGCTTTTATAGCAAGTAAACTATGATGTGACAACGTTGTTCATAGCATGACAATATATCGCGTATTCATGTTATCATTTCGCCTGTCATAATGTATATCACAAGTGAAGCCAAAAATTTTTTTTACATATAACGACACTAAAAGCGAGAGTTCGTTACGTTTTATTATAATATTATAACACTATATTTATTTATCATATAAATAATTATATAGTCATTTCACCTACTATATGACTAACATGTTTGACCCTTTGTTTTGATACATCTGGTACAAGTTGAAAATGCGAACGTGAGTCATTTAAAACGTATAGCTAAAATTGGAAAAAAAAAAAAAAAAAAAAAAAAAAAAAAAAAAAAAGTACAT
This sequence comes from Flaveria robusta, assembly GCA_025506415.1. Classification (NCBI taxonomy): domain Eukaryota; kingdom Viridiplantae; phylum Streptophyta; class Magnoliopsida; order Asterales; family Asteraceae; genus Flaveria; species Flaveria robusta. The sequence continues at coordinate 3,224,270 of CM046464.1, read as the reverse complement.
CCATTAAAGGAAAAACGATATCAACAAATAGTAGAAAACTTTGATTGGGTTTGTGTTAAATAAATTTTATGTCTGTTTCTTAATGTACAAAAAACTAAAGCTAACAATTTTACAAAATGTTTTGGACAATATGAAGGACTATTAATGATAATATCACCCAAAAACAACAAAAAGCCTAGCATGAGAAGCAAAAAGAAGAATGTAGCCAAAGACAACTTGCCGATAGATGGTCCATGCATGGTGTCTATGGTCCATTGGGCCGTTGTTTGTCGGCAAGTCATCCTTGGCTGCACCCGTCACATTTCTGCAACCTCCATGTTAGGCCATGGGTGACCTAGCTACGACTCCTTTTTACCTCATAAGAACAAGAAAATGGAGAGTGAATAAATGGTGAGTAAAGAGAGATTTTGATAATGAGTGATGAGGGTATTTATATGTACACTCATAATCTCTCCCATGTTGCAAGGACCAATATATAATAAATACTATTTCAGTAAAATTTTAAGTGAGGTTATTGTATATAAATAATAGAAAACTTGATTGGGCATCGTGTTAAACAAAGTTCGCGTTTGTTTCTCATGATACAAAAACTAAAGCAACAACATTGCCTGAAATGACCGACTTGCTTGAAAATTATGACACTATTTTTGTGTTGTATGGGTGGTAATGAACAGAGTGTTGCATTGTTACATGGTGTGTATGTTCAATGTATTACGTAGGATAGACGAATAGGAAGAAGGTGAATGGTTAAGGTCTTGTGTTTGAGATGATTCCCTTAAAATAGATTTCACTGCTCTACTTAGAGAACACATATTCGTATTCTCAAGGTATAATAATCGAAGTAGTGGTTCTACTGGCGAGGATGGACTAATGAGCTTAAAATTACACCAAGTCGGGTCATGAGCATACAAGTTTTAAGTTTTGATCATTCGAACCAAGTTATGCACCCCATTGCGTCGCATGCATAGAAGTTGGTATAAAGCAAAACTATATAGATTATCAAGAATACTAACCCCTTACTTATAAACCAACCCCTTACTTATAAACCAACTTAATAATTATTCATTAACATTGGACAAATTTCCAACCAACTTTCACAATTCTATCATTCATCTTAACAACGTCTAACTTCAACATTAATATCTCATTTACTTTAGTTTCATTTTAGGTTTTTCTTAGCTTGTTGTGAAATCTTATCATGGACAACACGAATTCACCAATTATGACGATAAGCTTTCAATTTTGATATGTCATTTAATTTAACTTCATTAACTATGTTGTTAAATTTGGGTAGGCAACAGTATTAGACGTTTTATCTTTGGTTAGGAGACTTTTTGTAGTCTTAAAAATGTTTAATATGAATAGGTCACGGTTTCATAAATAAACTTTTTATTTTTATACTATATATTGTTGTAAATAACCCTTATTTTTTTCTGATACGTTTCTCTTGTGACATGACGCAGACAGATAAAACTGCTTGTATATATAAATATATAAGTATAAGTATAATATAAGTATAATTTGGGAATCTTGGAACATGGGCCCATTTTGTGCACATCAAACACCACATCTGCATCTGTGTGCATGCATCGGTGTTTCTCTGCATACTAATTATTTACCCTTATTCTTTTTTTTTGAACGGCAAATGTGCGACTCTGCTTCGAATGATAGGTGTTATTTTAATCGGGTTCATCTATCCGTGTCCCAGCCAGTACCGCACCCCCAACCCCCTCAGAAGGAAACCCATTGCTAGAAAAACCCTCTGGCTCAACTCTGAACATATTGCTCAGAGTGAGACTTGAACCCATGACCTCCCCCATATTTACATGTCATGGGTACCTCACCTTAACCAGTTGGGCTAAGGATCATTGGTCCTTATCTAAGATTTTGGGACCTATTATATATTTATAAACTTTATATTGAATAAATATTTAAATTATATTCTAATATTTTAGTTATCGACGGAAGAGTTAAAGTATTTATATCTAGATTATTATATAAAGCATTTAAGAATGACATAATTGTAATTTTGTTTAAAGTTTAAGACAATTAGGACAATCTTTTTAAATATAAGGTACAAGTGTTTTACGTAATAGTTCATAAATTGTCGTCACGTAACAAACTTTTTTTAATCAATATATTATTTAATGTATATTGAACTATTGTCCTCACATAACAAACTTTTTTTAATTAATACATTATTTAATATATATTAGATTATTTAATTCACTAATTATCTTATTTATAGTACTTTAAATTAATATTTATATTTCAATTTACTATTTATATTTTTATAACTAAATCTTATTTAAACTAAGTATTATCTTAATTAATACTTAAGCATATAATTACTAAATATTTACATATTAATAATAATAATACTAATAATAATAACAAAATATTATTATTATTATTATTATTATTATTATATTATTATTATTATTATTATTATTATTATTATTATTATTATTATTATTATAATACAAAACATAATTAGTCTTTAAGACTAGTCGGGTTAGATTATGGTATCCAAAAAAGACTCGGTGACGCCCGTCATATCGCGCGGGTCATCCTGCTAGTATATAGAACATACAACATGTCTTACGGTTACAACCTTTTCTTTTTATATTTTATCTAAACTATATGTTTTATATATAGATGCTTTTATACAAAAGGTAATCTAAAAAATATAATCATCACAGATGCATTAATGGTAAGATGTTTTATAAGTCTTTATAAAGACCTAGGTTTAAACCGTCTCTTCATAAACATTTTGAATGACGAATGCCAATCATTTAGAAAAAAGATAATCTAAAGTTAGATCTTAATCTATAGTGTCATATGAGAAGCATATAGGATTCACATTTGACAAAACACTATCTTTGGTGCTTTTATCCTATGTTGTAAGTTTTTCGACTGTTATGTAACCAAAATACGATCGTTAGTTTTGCGACCTGTGTGATTTCAATCAGTCGTAAAATTTGCGATCTTTTTTGGGTATGTAGACCTATGGTATTAAAATGTACCCGGATCCCGAAAAATACAAATAATACATGCTCCATAATAAGGCACTGACACGTCTTTCACATTCAAGATATTATAATTATCACCACTCTTAACTGTTGATGAAACACACCTCCAATCGCATAATGGGTAGTACCCAGTTACGGAACAAACTTCTTTGGGATCACTCCCATCATCATACATGGCTGATTGCGCATACATCATGCAACACTATAAATATAAGGTAAATGGGTTGATATCTCCATGCACAAATACTCCCTGAACTCTATCTATTTTTCTCCCTGCCATTACCTACTTATTCTGATTACTTATTATCATGCCGGAAGGTTGTTATAGGGAAACCTTACTCTCTGTGACGCCTTAACTGGTATTGTTTGATTGTGTGTAGGCTTTAATGGACGGGGATTTATTCGGTAAATCAAAGTTCAATTGGATTCGTCCCCTTTATTCGGTAATTGGTAGTGTGTAGGGAGGAAAATAGAGAGAGATTAAGCAAGTATTTTTCAATGGAGAAATCTATTCTCTTTACCTTATATTTATAATGTTACATGATGTATGTGTAATTAGTCATGTATGATGATAAAAATGGTCCCAAAGGAGCTTGATACGTAACTGGGTTCTACTCCTCATGCGATTGGAGGCGTGTTTCATCAAAGACCAAGATTGATGATAATTGTGATATGTTGGATGTGAGACACGTGTCAATGCCTTATTATAAAATGGGTATTATTTGTATTTTTCCTCATCCGGGTTACATTATAATACCATACGTCTACAGGGTATGTGTTTTTTTAATAATAGCATAATGTATTGTAATAATAAAATAGCAGTACTAGCATGTGATATTTTTTCTCCAAAACGAAAGGAGGAATCAACGCCATATTACTACAAGTTTCAAGAACATCATCAAGAAAATAGACAATCTCTATATCCACCATTTAAAAAAAAGTTTTCTTTACTATTTGTCTATATAATTACAAATACGAGGTATAATAAACTTTTTACTTTTTATGTTTTATGTTTTGGTCACATAAATTATCTGGTTTTTATATTTGGTTTTTTTTATTTGCTATGCCTTTGACATGTATTTATGTTTATATAAAAAATGAGTAAAGTAATTAAAAATTATTTTAAATATTTGGTTATTTAATTTGCATTATAAAAGACAAGCATAATGCAATTAATCATAATTACCATTTATAAATATTAGTTCGCATTGATGATTTGTTATTTCATCCATCAAATTATTTAAAAAATTATTTATAACATATTATTAATTTACGACCCCTGTCTATGGTATATGATTCCGATTGGCTAGGGTTTGTTGAGTATCGATCAAGGGATATCATATAAAAGTCACTTGATTCTTAAAACCAGAATTAAAGAGTGAATATGAGTATTTTTGTTGCAAACTTTTAACAAAAAAGCTGGCCAACCCAGCGGTTAGTGCGTTGCCCCTCCTACTAAGGGTGTGGGTTCGAGTTCGAGTTCGATCGCTGCTATTAAAGTACATGTTCACAAATCAAATCTGTATATTCTAATAAGATATACTTTTTAAATATACAATCATTTGTAAAACATGAATTCTTTTAACTTTCAATCTCATTCGACACATTAATTTGTTGGCTTTGTATAATTGAGAAAAAGTATAATTGTATACCTTTAAGTGCCGATCAATATATAAAGTTAAGAAGTTATGATTCAACATTTAGATACAAATAACAACATATACTCAATTATTACATAACAAAATTACAATAAAAAATCATTAACAATTCACGTAAACTTTAAATACATTTTATTTCTTTTTAATAACTTTTAATATATATAATACATTTTTATATGTAATATTTGATAAAATTCTTGATTTATCGTTGTGACAACTAAACAAGGTTTTTATCATTATTTTCTTATGTGTTGATGTAAACAACTAAGGGACTTTTTGAAATTCATTACTCGATCAGAAGATGGTGACCGGGTAAGAAGTTTTCCTAAAACTGACCGGGTAAATGGAAAAATATGCATGGATCAGTGGTGTCGAACCAGGTCAAACGCGAAAGATGAAAATCAGACACGCAGACCGGCCAAAATATCTGATCGGATCAGTGGGTCAGACATTTTGACCGGATCCGATATTTTGATCGGGTCAGAAACAAATCAAACAACACCTAAAAAAGTGTAAAAGGCCAGCAAAAGCCCAATAACGAAGCCCAGATATCCGTTAATAACAATAATAATTAGGGTTTTGTCATCATCTTCAACGTCTGAAGATCTCAGGAGAACTACACAACCATCAGCTTTCAAACCCTAATCGAAGGTTAATCATTCAGTTATTGAGTTACAATCACACTCTTTATTATTGCTTTCGTAAAGCACTTTGTTTGATTCATCAAAATTGATTTCAGTTTTACTCGCTGTTAGAATGGAGGTCGTACCACCAATTGCTGAAGAAGGAAAGACGCACAGCGATATCTTGTTGTTCAACCGATGGAGTTACGATGACGTTCAGGTTAATTCCTTTGCTGATCTATGTAACGATCATCAACCGTTTTGTTCGTTATGTCTACATGATTTTTATATTTCTTCTAGGTTTTTAGCGCATCATACCAATAGTTTAGCTGTAAATAAGCTTTCAATAAGATTTAATATATAAATAACATATTACAATTTACATGTACTGATGTACAATATCCATATGCACGTTGCGCGCTTCAGGTGCGCTTTTTGTACACTATGCGCCTTGAATAGTCAAAAGTCCACACCTTTGCACCTCAGTGCCCTCGTGCCTAGGCGTGCTTTTAAAACCCAGGCTGGTGTTGATGGTGCCCGGTAATGTTCATAGTGCATTTGAAAGTGATCTTCTTGTTGTTTCTTGTGTTAGTGTTGCTTTTAATTTGTATGTTTTCATTGTTTGATTGAAGAGTAACCTGTTTGTTTGAATATGGACATCGGATTTTAGACGATAGATATGCGGTCTAGTATTAATTTTGAACAGTAGGTGGTTCTCAGTTTCATATATGTTATGATTATTATAAAAAAGGATGTCTTCTCAATAGTTTTTTTTTTTTTTTCCTGTCTGAACATTTAGAACTGCTATAGAAGCCTATTAACTCGTGGATGTGCAAACTTGCTTGACTGTGTGAATATCGAACCTGCAAAAATCAATTGATCAACTTGTGATGCTTAAATAATTTAAGTTTTTGTTTATGTGAAAACAATCTTTTATATTAAAGTTCAGCAAATGATGCTAAAGTAATCTCAAAGTTTATTAAATCTTACGGTGGAGTCAAGTCCTTGAACTCCTATACATACTTTGCATTTGTTAATACAACATAGGTGGATATAATATTTTTCTTTGCAAACTTATACTTTATTTGTTCATGTATAGGTCTCTGATCTTTCTGTGGAGGATTACATCACTGCCACTGCTTCAAAGCACCCAAACTTCATGCCTCACACTGCCGGTAGATACCAAGCTAAGAGGTTCAGGAAGGCCCAGTGTCCAGTTGTTGAACGTTTGACCAACTCTCTTATGATGCACGGGAGGAACAATGGTAAAAAGTTGATGGCTGTTCGCATAGTCAAGCATGCTATGGAGATCATTCATCTTTTAACTGATGCCAATCCCATCCAAATCATTGTTGATGCGGTTATTAACAGGTATAGTTATATCTTTTTGCTCATGTTTTCATAATAACAAGTCATTAACAGACCAATTGGGTTTGGATCAAAATTGGATATTTTTTGTACCCCTTGAAACATGAATTGCTAGTGCTGTAGAACTCGCTCAAGTTTTCAAAATACAGTATGAATTTGTTGTCCCAAAAGACGCTGTAGTTTAAAAAAAGGGGTTAACATAATATTAACATCTAGCCGGTCCAATATGTTTGCAATTTACTAATATTATATCGTTTATTATATTATAATTTTTAAATAAAAGTACATTTTGAGCTACTATTGACCTTATTGACTTCTTGGTTGTGTTTATTCTTCGTATAACCTGTTTAACCTATTAAAGTTAAAATATGACGCTACTCGACACAATCACAATTAAATGGAACAAAATTGCCACATTTGTTATTTGTACATCTAGCAGTGTTTTTTCTAATATGAACATATTTTCTTGTGCAATGTATATATATGAAAGGAATGCAGTTAGTTGCTGTTAAACATGTGTTCTGTTTTCATTCTGTCACTGATGACTAAAACTGTATGGTGTTAATTGATAATTCAATACTTGTATATACAGTGGACCAAGAGAAGACGCAACCAGAATTGGTTCTGCTGGTGTTGTTAGGCGTCAGGCTGTTGATATCTCTCCATTAAGGCGCGTTAATCAGGCAATCTACCTGCTTACAACTGGTGCACGCGAGAGTGCATTCAGGAATGTTAAGACTGTTGCCGAATGTCTAGCTGATGAGCTTATCAATGCCGCCAAGGGCTCTTCAAACAGGTACACATTTAAAAATATAAGTGTATTCATGATGTCAGAAATGTATTTAATTTTTATTGCAAGTGCAATTGCGTAATTTTTTTCTCTAAACTTGTAAAATTACAAATTTTCCCAAATCATGCTTCAAAAGCATTTTACTTTATGCATTGAAACTTGTATTTTGAGGAAATATGTAATTTTTTTTGGTGGAGAGGGGATATATGTAATTCCCCTTCTATCTTTTGTTTACGGTTATGGTTTCTTTCAGCTGATTTAGTGGTTTGTTTGTTGTTTGTGAAGCTATGCTATCAAGAAGAAGGATGAGATTGAGAGGGTTGCCAAGGCCAATCGTTGAAGAAGAAGATCTATTGTTAAGGTACTTGGTTTTAAATGCTTTTTTTTTTTTTTTTTTTGTTTTTCAATGAAAAATATTTAGATAACAAGAGTTTTAGCTGTTTTGTTATGGATTGTTTATTTTAATGAAAAAGGATTACAAAAGTTTTACATTTGTGTTTTTTTGTTGAATGAAAGATCTTATTTCATACATTAAGGATCATCATATGTCCCTCTAGTGTCTATTATTAGACTTTCATATCCGGGGATAGATGAGTCACTTTCTTATAATCTTTCTCCAGAATTTCTAGATCTTCACGACCTTCTGATAACTCCAAAACCGTTGTGTTCTCTTTCATACAAACTACTAGTTATGCTTTTGCCAGATCCAGGACATCAAATGAAACAAACCGGACAAACATGAACAAAGCCTTGTTGGTGTTTGTTCATTAAGAAAATGAACTTGTTTATAAACTGTTTATAAACACTTAAGCGAATGAAATTTCTTGTTCTTGTTATTAAAGAAATGAATGTTTGTGAACTATTTTTGAACACTTAAAGTATAATACTTAATAAACACATACGAACACGAACATTAACAAATGTTCACGAACATAACGAACATGAACAAATGTTGATGAACACAAGTGAACACAGACGGTTTATATTCAGTGGTAGGCTCTCACAGATGAGATCACAGGTCTGTATGATGAAAGCATGAATTTGGATTCATGGAAATGTGACCAGATTTGCTTGGAATTGATAAATGTCGAGTTGTCGACGTTCATGGATCCATTAAAAACCTCAAGGAAGTTGTTGAAGATGACATTGTTTGTGAAATTAACAGATTAAAGATTCTGTTAAATGTCTATTATGTATATCACCCCTTCCTGCATATATCCTATGAGTGTTCATGTCTTCTTTGTCTATTTGAAACATGATGTCTGTGTTCTTCGACTGAGTTGAAAACGCTGCATTGCAAGGCTTCACAACTGCAGTCGACACTTTTGGAGATGAAAAGATTGTATAGCCAAGTTTCACCGTTTTTTCATACTTGCACGAGTGTTCTAATATGTTATCCTAAACCCTAGGTCCTAACCTGTGTTGTCACCTATAGCGTTGGAAGCCAATATATTTCTATTTTGTTAAAAGGGAAAACAAGGGAAGTTAAAGAAGAAAAAGAGGATTTGAATATCAATATGTCAAACTATCATCACTTCTTATGTTTGCATTCATCGACAAAGACAATCCTACTCACATAATTATTGTTATAAATTTGAATTTGATTTTCACTCGGTTTTGTTCACGAGAATGATTATGAATGAAATATATAAATGCATTCTGAGTGATATTAAATGTAAATTTTAAGATAATTATGCGAGTGAGATTGATATTAAAGTAAAAATAAAGTTAGGAGTGCCACTGGTTGGTATGCATCATGACGAATGGTGATGATTTTGATTATTATCATCTATTATGTCTAGAAGGTGATATTTTAGAACTCAGTTTGTAAAGAAATTGATTCAAAGTAATTCTTAAAATCGTAATGTGATAGTTGATGTGTTTTGGTAACTTTCTTTATTGAGGGATTCACATGGCATATGCGAAGTGACATTACAATTACAATTACAATATATATTAAAAAGCAACTTTACTGCTACAGTGAAATTTGCTTTTTAATATATTAGCCACACAATTTTGCAAAATATATTTAGAAGTTTGTGTTTTTATATAATGGCCATATAATTTTATAAAATGTATTTAAAGCTCAAATTCTAATTATGATTAACAACAAAGTTTTATATTTTTACTTTTTGACACAAAAGTTTATTTTTTTTTTGTTTTTGGGTTCAAATATTAGTATCGTTATTCGATATTATCGGAACCGGTATCGGTATACGCTTTTGTGATTTCCGATAAGCCGACCCGACAACAAAGAAAGTCACGGTAGCGTAAGACAAAGGAAAACAACCAAACTTCCGTACGCGTAACGCGGGTGAAGTTTGCTTTTTGACCACAAACGTTTAATTTTTTGAGTTTTTGACGTCAAACATTAGTATCGGTATTCGGTATTTAATCGAACTGATATCTGTATACGCTTTTGTGGTTTCCGATGAGCCAACCCGACAACGAAGAAAGTCACGGTCGCGTAAGACAGAGAAAAACGACCAAACTCCCGCGCGCGTAGCGCGGGTTAAAACACTAGTTATATTTATTAGCTACCTTAAAAGGCCGATTTGCAGACTCGACTTTGCATATAGTGGCAGGTAGAAAGTTTGTGCTATATAGCATTTGATATCATATTTTACGTGACATGTTAATTGAACAAATCTTAGACTTTTCTATTAGCTGTACAATGTGTTTTTTAATAACTTGTCATCACCCTAAACATGGTGAACCTAGCCTTAGAAGCATGGTGATTTTATGTAGGATTTGTTTTCTATTAGCGTTGAAGACCTAATAGGAAAAAAAAGATTAGATTCATATGTTATATGATAGATTAAAAATCGTTATGATCAGAAAAAAAAAAAATTTATATTATGCTAGTCAAACAGGACAAGGACCCCAACTATTGACCATCATAATTCATAAGCATCCCAACAACAGGTGGCCGGGCAATCCCAACAACAGGCGGCCTGGTCTGGTGCCCGGCCTGGCTGGACAGGGACGGGCAGACCGGACCTGAATGGGGCTTCTTCTCTATCCTCTTAACCAAGTGTTCCGATATGATGAATTGTCACGCAGGGAAGCATCATGTGGCTTATATTCCATAACATATCCGTGCGGAAGCTTCAAGTGTCGTTTTATCTTATCTCTTATAGCCATTACCACCTGATTGATCATGAAAACAAACTTCAATACTAATGGGTCACATGGGTAGGGTTTAGTGTTGACCCACATTATAAGTAAAATTTTGGTTGGCGTTTAACCCGTTAGCCCAGTTCTAGATCAAACACATCCCAAGTCGGCCCATTCAAAACAAAAGGATGGTGTTGTAACCATTACCTGATTATCAGATGCATTGCGGTTCCAAACGCTCAAAATATCCTCATTGAAGCGGACGCTCAACACAACCCCACATATATCATCATTGTAATCAAGTTGATCACCTACCAACGTTAAAACCTGGCACCGATTCCAGCAATAACAAACAAATTAACGAAAGATAATCACAACACAAGTATAAGAATAAGTTGGCTGACGAAAGGTAACATTATCATCAACTTGGTAGGAATAGAATGATTTATTTAAATAAAACTGCAAACCATGTTACTGATAATCAGGTAAAAGCTTTCCAATCCATTTAAAAACACTAAAGATGGCCAGCTTTCCTTACCAAATCCTCCCAGAAACGTCCTGAGACAGCCTTTTTGAATCGTATGATCCACTTACCACCATTGCAATTAGCAGCATCCTACAAAACCAATGATTATACATCAATTAACAAGCCTAGAGGGAGAGAATTCAAACAAATATTAACTGATAAAAGCAGCATATGTTCAAATATCTTATGTACCTCCCAAAGAGGACGAATCCCCTGTTTGAAAAGATGCAAATCGGTGGGGCTTGGCAAAGATGACGGGCGAGCCAAATGACAATAACATACCCAAAAACCTTCAGCCTGTAGTAAATGCAATGCATAGTTGTTAACATAGCTAATGACTAGTATTACATTTAAAGTGATGGATGATTGTAAACCTAGAAAAAGTATGGGCATGAAATTTTACAGTGCTAAAATCCATTAGCTGCTTTATATTGTCTTCATATGATGTCTGAGTACGAACTCCAGGTGTGCGGCGAGTATACCAAAATACAAACTTGTTCTGTATGAGCAAGATAAAAAGCATGGTTAAAGATAGTGTGATGCAAACTCTAGAAGATGCCAACAAACATAAAGAACATCAATGCACCAAGATACGAATCAGTAGCACTTAGAACACTGAATCCAGATTGAATATCTAAGTTACTTCTTTCTCAAAATTAAAAACTATTACAATAAGAAAGCTAGCGGGTGAGAATGTCTGTCATCTGTAATCAAAAAATATAAACAGATATAGCAGTTGAGTTACTCCTATTGATAACAATACTTAAGACGCTGCCAATGACGATGATCAACTGACAACAACAACAACAATTGAGCTAGTTAATAAACTCATTTCAAAACCGAATAGTTCATATTTCAAAACCAAACACCTAAATGATCTTCTATATGCTTCGAATACAAAATTACTGCTTGACTGGGTACTAACACATCCAATCCAACTAACATTCTATGCAAAGAAATCGTCAAAGTGTAAAACCGTAAAAGCATAGCAACTTATTCTGAAACAACCAGCTTTAGCATTTCCATGTCAAAAATGGTACTCCTACAGCACAAATTAGATGTAGATTTTTCACTAACCTACGTTTTTCTTCCTTTTTGCTAGATTTGCCGTTAAATTTTTCGCATAAATTAATTAGAAACAAAACAAATTGGATTATAATACTCCAAACTATTACTCACTGATAATTCCATATTATTACTATTAATTTGATAGATGACATCCAAACTTCCACTTTCATCACCAATGTCAATCCTAATAGCTTAATTATCATCGATTCACGCTCAGTTTATATTTATTTTTGGCTCGTAAGTTATTGAAAACCATATGAACGAAGATCAACTCTCAAATGCAAATAACGTAATGACAGTCAAACTACAGATCTGTTCCTATATCAGATAGTATACGCAGATAAGATAATTTAACGCAAATGCACATAAGCATATGGGTAAATACCTTTAGAGGATGTAAACCAGCTTTAAGCTCTCGCGATTGTCGTTCGCGATCTTCAGATGAATCGTACTCTGACTGAGAGTTACTGTTCGTGTTGTTATCGGTTTCCGACCTCTTCTCCGTCGATGCATCCATCTCCGGCGACTTTTCCGGTAGCCTTTGGCAGAACCCTAGCTTTCGCCTGTTTTTGTGACTGATTGAAAAAGAGAGATTAAATGTATCTTCGGGTCTTTGTAATAATCGGGTCGGACTTACTTATCGCTCCGTTTACGCTACGTTCCCGAGTTTAATAAACGAAAGAAAAAAAAAGAAAAGAACGCAAAGAAAATTAGTGAGAGAATAGAAATAAAGAGAAAGAAAATTAAGGAGAGAAAAGAAATGAAGAAAAAGGAAAAAACATATTAAATTTTCGTGTTCCAGAGTTAAAATGAAATGAAAATAAAGTTAGAATTTTATGTGTTATATTTTTTTTCTTTTCATATTTGGAAGGAAAGTTAGAAAGAAAAATCCTTGAAAATTTTCCTTTCATTTCTTTTTATTTCCTTTCTTTAAAAAACTCGAGAACATAAAGTGTTTTTGTTTCCTTCCATTTCTCTCCATAAAAAAAAACTCAGGAACACGATTATTTTTCACTTTCCATTCATTTCCTTTCATTTCTCTCGTTAAATGAGACTCGGGAACACAGGGTTAGTGATTTGTGAATATGAGTAACGTTTGATAACTTAATAACAGTTTAAACAATACAATTGATGAACCTGTATTAGTGATTCTTTTTTCCTAAATAAAATATTATAAAATAGTAATTAAATTTTAAAATTGTTTTAATTTAGTTACTCATGCATATTTTTTTCAAATTGGATCACTAAACGATCAAATCGAGTCATAATTAAATTTTCTTATGTCAAGAAAGTAACGATGGAGAATACGTGAGGGTCAGAATTTTCAATACATAAAATTATATTAAAAATTTTTAAAAATGTTAATTATGAAAAAAATAAAAAAAAGTATCTAAAATTTACGTTAACGTTTCATATCAGCATCAAAAGATAAAAAAAATATTTTCTAATTGAAACAAAAAGTAAAACATGCTAAAAAACATGTTAAGACTTTTAATTTATATAAAATATAAAAATTGAGTGATCTAATTGGAACATTTTTAAAACTTGAGTTACCTAATTAGAATATTTTTAAAAGTTGGTTACTATTTTACAAAGTTACCTCTTGTTTTCTACTAGAGTTTTTTGATATTTTTTTTTCATTGTCACATATTCTCAACTAATAAGGTTGTTAATATATATATAGCTCAAGATAGAGAAACAAAACAAAAGGGTCTTAAGAGTGTGGAAGTTTAAAACTGATAGTTGAAAGTAATGAATAATATGAGAGTTAGAAATAAATGGAAGGTAAGGAGTTTATAACTACAAAACTGATAGTTAACGGTGTTTTTATCGGAATGTCGATTCAAATTGTTATCAACCAATAAGATATTTGTTAGGTTATTAAGGGGCTGTTTGATTTCGGCTGACCCGGCTGACCGGCTGACTCGGTCAGCGGGTCAGCCCGTTTGATTTCGGCTTCGGGGCTAGCTGACCGGGTCTCCATTGCTGACCCAAACCTAGAAACAAAAGAAGCTGACCGGCTGACTCGCAGGCCGCCGCCCCCTCGCGACCTGCAGACCCGCAGCTGACCGGGCACCGCCACCGCCTTCGCCTTCGGCCTCGTGACCCGCAGCGGCGAACGGTGTTGTGTGATGGTTCCCTCGCGACCCGCAGACCCGCACCGCCTTAGCCTTCGGCTTCGACTCTCAGTCGGTTTTGTGGTGTGGTCGGAATGTGTACAGTGACAGTGGTGGTTGTGGTGGTGGTGTGGTGGTTCCGATCGGTGGTGTGACTCCGGTGGTGTGGTGTGGTGGTTCCGACTGTGGCGAAAGGTGGCGAAGGGTGTGGTGTGGTGTGGTGTGGGAAGCGGCGAACGGTGTGGTGTGGTAGTTCCGACTTCGGAGGACGACGGTGGCAGTGGTGGTTCGGCGGACGACGGTGGCGAAGGGCGGTGGATTGCGGTAGTGGTCGGAATGTGTACGGTGACAGTGGTGGTGGTGTGGTGGTTACGACCGGTGGTGTGACTCCGGTGGGTTTTGTTACTTGGTTCTTGTCAGATACTGAATCAAACAGCCAAGTTTCAGTCACCTGGGTCAGCTTCTGACTCAGTCAGATCTTACTGAGTCAGTGTAATCAAACAGCCCCTAAGATTCAGTATGTTATTATAAAAAAACAATTTGAAATTTTGCTTGTAATAAATAAGATACTTTTTATAATATAATTGTGTAGGAAGAAATAAACTATCTTTATGTATGTATTTATTTTAATACGATTGAATATAGATACTTAAAATATAAGAATAGTAACCTATCATTATCATTGAAAACTGTATGTGTAAGGAGCATATGTTTGTTCCTTGTTGGCAAAGCATTGTGCCTCTTTAATTAATGAGTTTTTATATATATTTAACTTTGTTCCAATGTTAAACAATAAAGAATGGATAAGATCTTCCACCTATAGGGAGGGGCCTCCCATTCCTATCAACCTTTCTTTTTCTGTTTAAATGGATAATCATAATATCTAGCATTTTACATTATATGATTTATTTAGAAATAAACACACACATGTATACGTATATTAAAACAACTAATTCACACATCTTCTAATTATACTTTTAAATATAAACTTGTATATCATAAAACTTAAACTTTTAATCATTCGAGAGAGACATGTTCTATACGCTTTTTATTACTGCTAGACCATAAGTCCTTAGGTATTATGATAATTTTAAATCTTCATATATAAGTATAAAGTTGAAAAATTGACGTACATATTAGAATAACTGGTTATTTTCTACTAAATAAAACTTGTAGATATATACATATATACTCTCTAAATGTTAACATAAAAATATACTAGAATCTAGAGTCCACTTTATACTTGTAGAAAGAAAATTGAAAGGTTACTTAATATTCTGTAACAAGTTTCGGTTTTGGTGTTCTCATTCTGGCTAGCATCTTTCATTCTTTGTGGATCATCTCTAGACTCTAGTGTTTCATCCACTTAATCAACAAGGTTGATTATAAAAGCTCTAAAGAGTACTATACTTTGCTTTAGTATCACTATTCTAGCAATTGGACTACTAATGAACGTTCTTGATTAGATCAATAATCTGTTCTACGTCTTTTCTTCCGCTACAAAATTCTTTTAAAACGGATCTACAAAGTGCAACACGTGGAAGACATAGGTAGTTTATTTCTTGAAAATAATAAAATAAAAGAAAAATCACTACCGGAAATATATAAATATCATAATTTTTAATTAAATCCAAACGTATACAAATACAAGTATCAGTCGTCTTCATTCCTTGGAACTATGTAGTGTTAAATTCTAACGTCTGTCACCTATCATATTTAAATAAATATACAATAAATTATATAAGCCCACTCATTTAAATATATCATATATTCTAAATTTGTATTATACTCTTATATAATAATAATATTATATGAATAGACTAATTCCAGAAATCCAATCCAAAAAAAAAACTTAAATTTACGTCTATTTAAACATTTAATATAAAGGCGCGAGCTAATTTCGGTTATATTATTATCTTTAGCGGGCTTAGTCGGATGTACATACAATTAACAAAAGAACACAACGAGTGAGGATGAGCATCACCAAAAAAACTATAAAGTGTAATTTTTCCCGTCTTATGTTACATCAACTATTATTTATCTATTTTAATTTTAATTATAACTGTTATAGTTTACACATTGACATCAACACAAAACCATTTTGATTTAAATCCATTTAAAGAAAGAAGTTCATACTTTTCAAAAAGGTTAGTATAACATATTACCCGACCTATCCATCACTTTTGCCTGCCTTTATAATCCATACTTAGAATTTACTAATGGTCCTATGGGGTTGATGTTTATAGGTAGGTTTCTATCACCCAAAGTTGCATTTTAGGTATTCAAAGTTGCATTCAATACCCAATTAAATAATATTGATCCCAACAAAGAATGGTAAAATAACCATACTTGAACATTTCCACTAAAATATAAAAAAGGAGTATATTAACTCATTTTGAAATGAAATAGATTCACATCATGTAGGTCCCATGGACCACCACAAATTTGTCAAGTTCTTAAAATAAGATAATAATGCCCCAATGCTATGTATCATCCACACCATCATCAATTCACCATATATATGTAGAAGCATCTTATGATTAAATTCAACATTTCAATCAAGAGACTAAACCACCTTCAATAGTTCAACCAATTTATCAAAGTTTCTACCTTTTGCTTAGAATCTTGTTGAATACAAGCAAACTTGAACTTTGATGCAAAAAATATGGATCTTGAAGATGAAGGGTGGGTGAGTGTTCCTTGTGATGGCCTTCTTGAAGTCCATGATGATGGGGTTGAGAAGGTCTTCTCAAGAAGATATGTCAAGAGTTCCGCAAAATTTTACGAACCGAATCACTTCAATACTTTACACACATCCCAAGATTACGTTGAAGATGATCAATTACTTGAAAAGCAATTTGATCGTGAAGAAGATGTCAAAGAAATGATCAAACTCCCAATTTTGATCACCGAGCCTAAAGAAACTTCATTTGACCCTGAGTCAAATCAAGATCCAATCTTTCAAGTTTGCTTCAAGAAAGAAAACCAATCTGTCAAAATGACAATGGATCCTCCAAGGCTGAGTTCTCAAGAATTTGATATGTCTCGTGTTGAAACAGACCCATTTCCGTATGAGAATAAAAATGATGATCATGTCGTTAATCGTTCACCTTCACCAAAGATGATCAAGAAAGAAGTGGTTACTTGCAAAGAAACTAATCAAAGATTGAATCTTTTGAAGTGGGGTTTAAATGGAATTGGTGTTTTTTGTTCTCTAGGTATGGCTGCTGCTACCATTTGTATCATCATATGTGAAAATGGCAGAAGGCACAAACAACAACAAAACCAAAAGCTTAAATTTCAGATATACCCTGACAATAAGGTTTGATCACTTTATTGTTTTATGAATTTATCATGCCGGTATAAATATATATTTTATGAAATATATTTATTTCTTATCAGTTAAAAGAATAAACTATTATTTGCACCCCGTAATTTCATTCAATTAATAAAATAAACAACTTTAATTAAGAAAAGGGTTATTGGATTTTAATAATCTCAAGTTTCATTTATTGGCCGTGATTAATCCCAACTCAAAAAATGCTTGTAGACACTTTCAACTTTGAACTTATTTTCTTCCAACTATCCCTTACTAACTGAGAGTTAACCCCCATTAGTTTTTTTTATGAAATAAGGCCAACACTAAGCCATTTTTAACTACGCCGCCGCCTAGCCTCTATCAAGTCTTTTTTTCGGTGTCTAGCCTTCAACGACACCTGAAATCTACCTCCAATAAGTTAAGTGGTTAGATCAGAAGGTGAAGATTGACGGCTTTTAGGGTGCAGAAGTTTCAGATTGACGGACCAGATTGTTGATTTCAACTTTCTGCTTAGTTTTTTTGGGCATATAAACAATCCATATCATCGAAAAACTAACGGTGTTAACTCTCAGTTAGTAAGGGATCGTTGAAGGAAAATAAGCTCAAAATTAGGAGTGTCTGTAAACATTTTCTTAGTTGGGATTAATCTCGGCCAATAAATGAAAGTTGAGATTATAAAAATCCAATAACCCTTAAGAAAATACACAATTATATGATACTAATATTTTTTCCACTTCTTTTGACTAAGTTTGTATTTTTGGTATGTAATAATTAAAAAAAATACAAAATAATAATCATATGTTATCTTAAAATTTTATTTAATTATGTTTGAATTTTTATTACTAACTATTAAATATTTTTTTGTTTAAGGATTCTTAATTTGAGTTATTTGTTTTGACAATAAGCATGTTTGTATGGTCAGAGGATAAATCAAGTGGTGCAAAAAGCAAATGAAGCAATGTCAGCAGTGAGAGGAGTTCCTTTGGTCAATGCCCAAATCACAAATGGTGGATACTATGAAAATCACTAGTCCAATTTAGCATCTAAATTGGCAACATCTTGATATATTGATCAACATTAGTAAGCTTTAATATACATATTTGTATGTGTAATATCAAGAAGTGATTTGTGAAATCTTATAAAGTGAAATATATGTGATTTCTAGACAATTAAATCAGTTACTACTACAGAATGGTTGATGTAATCCAGTTATATTAACAATTATAACACAAAAATGCAATCGAAGTATACTGTAGGAAGACCTACTTGACGACTAAAGAAAGCTTTAATTAAAGCGGGTATCGTAATCTAATAACACCAAGATTTTTACGAGTAACCGAGCTTTACCTAGGATCTTTGAAAAAAAAATTACATAATTGAACTCTCACAAAGTAGTAACAAGGAACCAATATTTCATATGATGTCTCAACTTTTTGTTCTGAAAAGCAGTCATATGGTTCTCTTTTGTATTTCAACAAAACTAATGCTTCTGTTTTGTATTTCAACAAAGCTAATGCAGTTTGTACGGAAAATATAAATTGACAATTCAAAAGTTCCAAAGAATGAAAACAGTGCCTCCAAGTTGAGGCTTGAGTTAGCTTTCTATGCGAAATGAAAAATAGAATTCTCATAAGTTTTAAAAATCACACTGGACGTCATTTTTGAGTAATAGAGTTAGGTTTTTATATAAATAAGCAGGTGTGTTTAGGGATGACAATGGAGCGGTTGTGATGGGTATGGGTAATCTCAACCTCACATTTGATTAGAAAAGTATGTCTTATACCCTGTCCAAAACCAGTCGAATATGTAGCGGGTATTTACCCGTCGGGTATCGGGTATACCCGTTACGGTTATCAAAATTACCCCTTGGGTGTATCCATTAGGTATCTATTGAAATTAGGATATTATATAAAGCTATATTCATATACGTATTAAACAATATTTTCAGTTAAACTTAGTATTTTTTATTTATGTTCCACTACTACTACTATATACTTTTAAGAGTTTTATTATAACTTTGTAAGATATATAAGCTTAGTAGTTTATATTAACACATAATTATCAAGTAAAAAAATATAATAATATATAATATAATTATTAAGTATAATAAATTAAAAAATAAAAATAATTTTGGATATATAACTGGGAAACGGGTATGCTTAGTCGGATATTCGGGTCGGGTAAACAGGTATATATACAATGCAATGTTGTACCCATCCCATACCCGTGAAAATAAATTAAATTAATCTCAAAGGCCGATCCCGTACCCGCTTACCCGATCTCATACCTGTTTCAGATGTCTCAGTTTGCGAGTATTCCTGTCGAGTTCGGTTTTGATTGCAATCCCTGGGTATGTTATTTAAGGTGTTATTTGACTTAAAAAAATAACAAGATATAATTATTTTTTCTTCTTGTCATAAATGCCTATTCAAATAATATTTATTTTCAAAAGATAAATGTTACTACTCATTTAAACTATAAAAGTTTAACTAAAGTATAATCAAGTTAAATGATTATGGCAATCATAAGTGTATAGTTTCCTTCCTTTCATTCCGGCTTTCTTTATGGTTCTTTCGTTATGATCATTTTTGTCTTTTGAATGTTTTATCTCTCCAGTCGCAAATAGACTTTTCGATTTCTAATTATCTATGGTTTTATTTGTTTTCTGTAAAATATGTCTGATTTAGATCACAAAATAGTATGCTTTTATGAAACCATGTGTTCTTGGCACTTTTTTTTTATTTCTCTCTTGACTTTCTTTTACTCATTTTCGAATATTTGACCTTATTTTCATATAATTTGGTCTTGACTCTTGCAAATCACAACCGGCTAGACGGGTAATGAGTCATGCTCACGAACCGCTCCAAATATTCACTTTCATTGTTCATTCAGCCTAATGTCATAGCCAAAATTAAAATATAAAGATACTACCAAAAAAAAAAAACCTTAAAAGATTGAAGGCCTAAAGCAAGTGCTTTAATATTAGGCTATTAAACCGGCCCTTACAGTTACTTTAATTGAGCATTTAAGAATCATCAAGGGCAGAGTGTAATGTTAATAATGTTATGATGAGAATTGTCAAATTGGTGTGAATTTTGGTATCATTTTCCATCTTCAACCAAACTAAGGTTACGCATTAATTATGTTGAAAACATCATACTAATTAAACGTTTATTAAAATATTGAATTACTGTACTTTGGGTTAAATTGTAATAATTACTATTAATGGATTCTATGATTTTCAATCATGTTGCTTGAAAGCTTTAACAATACTTGTGGGCTTTGTGGGCTTTAGAATTTAAACAAAGAAAGAGATTTTCTTCAAAAACAAATTTTTATGTTTATTTTGTTCATCTTTATTATTTTTTTTAAGACTGAAAACTGAAAACATAATTTAGCAATTTTAAGTTTCATTTTATCAATTTAAGAAATAGTTTCGATAATAATTTATGTACTTTTAATATGTTTTATATGTATAATTTAAAATATATCTTAAAAAAAGAAAATTATAGATGCAGTGAATGAAGGTGGAACTGTGGAAGGATCAACCTAACGAAGCCTGTTTGACTCTAATACCATAGCAATGTGATAGTTTTGGTTGTGAAACAGCTACCTTTTCTTATTGATTTGAAGACTATAAATACAAGTAAAAAAAGAAAAGTACAAGGGATACATCGGAAACTTGATCCAACAACCTTAATTAGGTTGTGCCTACTTCTAGATAACATGATAATATTGAATAAACATAATATAATTTAAATATTAAACAAGTAAATAGATTAACATGATGTTAGTCGATCTTATCCTTAATACTCTCAAATGTACATTCCTCTTTTTTCTTTATATATCAACAAACTAGGACAGAGTGTAACAAAACCAAGCCAACTTGATTTGATCCAACCAAGTCTTGATTATAGCTACTATAGGCCCAACAATCCAATATTCAACGGCTCGTATCAAACAAACACTCAACATGACAAATTAAACACAAACAAGTAAAAATATTTATATGAATTATATGTTTCACAATAAATTGAAAATCAGGTAAATATTTCAACACAAAGGGATGTTTAACCTTTTGATCAAGTTTGAATCAAAGCTTTTAAGGTATCAATTTTAATCTCTTTACTTATTATAATATTATAGTATGTATATCTAAACCATTTCTGTTTCTAAACACTTTTAGACTTCGGCCATCCAATACGTCTTTAAAATAACCTGGCATAGTATTTAACTTCTCGTGTTATTATTATTAACTGAACTCGAGAACGTATGACGATTCATACTCGTTTTACGCATGAACCTTTCTAAATAATGTTTATATATGATAAATGAAAGTATCTTGTAAGCATGTGTGTGCATATACGTTACATCAACAAATCCTTTTATGTAAGAACGACAATAATCTATTCGTTATGGCATTAAATGATTGAATGATTTGTCACCAACGTGACACTAAATTGAGATCACAACATCTCAATTTTGTAAAGTTGATGACCAATACAACACATAAGCGTATGAATTAGTCATAAGAAACAATTGTAAAACACGTTACATGCAAAGAATGACTTAGTGTGAGTTTACCCACATATCTATTTCCACACGGATGCATAGCTAGCATGCGTCAACCATATAGTTAATTAAGTGGATTCCAGAGAGTTATCTCAAGTGCATATCATGTCATTCTAGTGTTAAAACATAATACCTCTGATCAAATAATTATAAGTTTAAATCATGCATAGTATATCTGTGAAAATTTTAAAAATAATGTAAGTATGCATTAAAAAGTGTGCGTTTGCAAAGAAAACATCGTTCGAGTCCGAAACTGTCAGTCCCAAACCAACCCGACTCGACCCGATCTGAACCGTCCTACATGGACGGGTCAATAAAAAATCCAACGTGGCACAAAATGATTTGTTGATGTTACGTGTAACGTCAAACCCAAAAACATCAGTGACTTTCACCGAGCATACACATTCCGGTATCCTCTTCGACCCGATCGGAATTCCAAAACACACAAAAAACCCCAAAAATACCACCACCACCAATGGCGGTGCGTGCGACGGTGCTACGGTTTCCGTCGGAGCCGGAATCGCAGGAGTCGTCGGGGCTGCCGTGGGGAGTGGCGGTGACGCCGTTCGCCTCCACGGACGAGAACGGCAACTCGCCGTTGTACGGATCCGGCGGAGACTTGATCCCTAGGTGCGAGAACTGTTATGCGTACTACAACACGTACTGTGATCAAGAGCAGTGGGCGTGGACTTGCTGCATATGCGCTACGCTTAATGGATTCTCGTCTGAAACAATCGCTCGTCACGCTTCTTCTGATTCTTCTCCGGAGTTTATGTCGTCGTTCATCGATCTGGAACTGCCTCGTAAGAATTAGTATTCTTATTGTGTATCTCGATAATCTCATACGCTGTATGTGCTCGTTATGCGTTGTTGTATTTAGTTATGGATCGGAAGTGGAGTTGAGTGATTATGTTGAGAAAACGAATCTGTTGAGCTTCGGTTAGGAGTTCGGAGCTGTAAATTTAGCGTAGGACTTCATTGCTGTAGGTTTTATACTTTTGTTCGATTTAATTTGTTAATGCGAATGTGGAACGATACGAGAATTGGCGGATGCTTCTTCCAGTGGATGCTATTCAAGCTGTGATGTGAAGTTATGGAGTCTGTTTTGGACTTTTGGTTGTACATTTCAGTGTTCATTTGTATGCTGAATTCCATACCAGTGCAAATGTAGCTTAATGCAGAATTGAGTAATTCTGTTGATAAACAAATCGGTTGAGCTTCAATTAATATTCCAGACCTGCAAGTTTTAGCTTAATCATGTTTTAAGAAGTGTAGAACTTCATTGATTTAGGTTTTTACACGATTCACCATGTTAATGCGAATGTTGAGTGATACAAGAATTAGCAAGTGCTTCTTGCACTGAATGCCATTGAAGCTGTGATCTGAAGTTATTGAGTCTGTTTAGGCTTTTGGTTATACATTCCAGTATTCATTTGTTGCAGCTATGGCAAGAATTGATGAATGTTTGTTACACTGGAAGTTGTTTGGTTGTTTTTAAATCTAGTCATCTGATATATATTTTAACAGCTATGTGTATGACACTCTGTTCTTTCTATGTTGTAGTTGATGGTTCTGAGGAGGAGGATATGCAAGCTCGACCTGTTTATGTTGCTGCTATTGATTTGGCATGTAAGACTGTGCTGTTTATATGCATATGTTTATCAACCGAATATGTTTCAACCCTGGGCAGAAAAAAGGATATACATTATTGAACAAGTACTAAGTATACATGTTTCACTAATGCCTAATGGCCAGAAATGATGATGTACATTGTTGTATTTTTAGGTTATCTGAGATGATTTGTGTATGTTACTAATCAACATTCATTTTTTCTTTTTCCAGCCTCAGAAGAGTTTCTGGAACTTACAAAAAGTGCTTTGTTAGCAGCTTTGGAAGGTTGGTAACTATGGACTTATAGTATTATTAGTTAGACTTTAATATGATGAGTTTAAAATGCTAAAATCTTGTTTTGATTATAGCTCTTGCACCTGGGTCTCTTTTTGGCCTTGCTACATTCAGCCACAAATTAGGTTTGTACGATGTGCAAGGACCTATTCCTGTGGTGAAAAATGTTTTCTTACCAGCGGACTCTGATGGAACTCTATCAATTGTGCTTGAAGATGTCATGCCATTGTTTTCCTTTTTGGCTCCAGTAAGTGTGTTGTCAAATTTACCCCCCGCCTTGATATCAGCTTATGATTGGTTTTTGCTAGAGGTGGCAATTTTGAACAATTTACTTACAAATAGGTTGAATGGAGTTGTGTATATCTCAAATGGGTCAAATCAAATAACTATTACGTACAACCTCATAAATCGTTTTATTAAACGGTTATTATTTTTTTAGTATGGTTTTTGCAATCATAATTAACTTAATATATGTAACCAAGTTAGAAATCGAGAAAAAAGTGTTTATAGGCAACCCAAACTGACTTGGTCATCACGATGTGCACTAAATGTGACCTGTTTTGACCCGCTAGTCAACCCAACCCTCTCACCCATTTTGACAGTTGGCGTCTCTAACTTTGAAGGATATATTTGCAAAGACCAAATGTGATGAGATCTTCAATGCCCTTGATTTTTGCTACAGGTAGAAACTTGTAAGGATCGAATTGCATCTGCACTTGAAACCTTGAGGCCAACATCATCGTGGGAAGGTACAGGTGGTGGACAAGGATTGGATAGAATTTTGCTGGGAGGACGAGGTTTTGGGTTGGCAATGGAAACACTTATCTCATACCTTGGATCTGAACATGGAAGCACTTTTGCATTAGGTTTGCTTTTGCTTTAGTACTTGCCTTAACAAAAGTAATGTGAACAAATTACAATTCTGTCTCTTCTAATATGAAATCATTTGCAGCCAGAATCTTTGCTTTTCTATCTGGACCTCCTGATTATGGGCCTGGACAACTGGACACTAGAAGATATGGTGAGCAATATGCTAGTAGAGGAGAGGATGCTGAGCTGGCCTTACTTCCTGAACAAACACCATTTTACAAAGATTTGGTACTAGTCTGAATGTTGATTACAAATTTGTGTTCTTTGAGTGGTATTTATTTGAGAAAAATGTGCATATTCATGTGTATTTTACAGGCAGCAGTCGCTGTTCAAGCAGGTGTTTGCATAGACCTATTTGCTGTTACAAATGAGTACACTGATCTGGCATCCTTGAAGTTTCTTAGTATTGATAGTGGAGGCTCATTGTTTTTGTACCCAAATACGGATGATTCAACACTTCCTCAGGACATGTAAGTAATGGATTCTCTAAATAAGTTTTCAATCCATGTATAGATAACAAAAAGAAAAGAAAAAGACTAATTTACCTTTTTTTGTGGTAGTCCATATAGTTACTATGATTTGTGTTCGGAGTGATTATCTGACTGTTATAATTAATTTTGGGATTATTTTGGGGTTATATGATCAGCTTAGAAATAATAGTTTCAAAGTTGCAACAAAACTGATTATCAAAGGAAAAGGTCAGCTGATTAGTACAAGTTAAATCATCAAAAGCACATTTCCTTAGTTTACAACTGATTATTTGAATGTGGGTATTCAAAATCACATAATCATTATCAAATCAGACATCCACAAAATCCCTTAGTTTATGATTTCTTTTGTTGCTTATGCTGCAGGTATCGAATGTTAAGTCGTCCATACGCCTTCAATTGTATCATGCGATTGAGGACATCTACTGAATTCAGAATTGGAAATTCTGTGAGTGGCTGTTCAATCTATTGCGGAAACATCCTATAATTCTGTTTTGTTCTTTCTTCTAATCTACATTAATTCTTTGCCTGCAGTATGGTCATTTCTTCCCTGATCCACAGTATGAAAATGTTCAGCATGTTATTTGTTGCGACTCCTATGCTACTTATGCGTATGACTTTGATTTTGTCAATAATGATGGGTTTTCTAGGTAAAAGTTCATACTCCATGCTATCCATCTAATATTATATTTTGTATTAGTAGATTCCATTGTACTTGTGTCTACAAGTTTCGTAAGCATGCCTTGTAGACTTGCAGTTTTCCTATCTCAAAAGTAGAGGTTGAAATTTTGACCTATTTACTTATGAAATATGAATGGCCATATTGGTCATCCAAAATGTATTGTAGTTGAATAATAAAGATTATTACTGTAATTTGCAGTTTTTGTGATCTTATTTAACACATTTATTATTTATGAAAAAGCTATAAAATGTTCAAAAAGGTAATATACAAGGCAGTGTGATCCAGCCAGTCCAGTTTCATGACACAGTAAAATATTACCTTTCTTAACCCGAACCCATTCTGACTTGTTATCTAATCCACCTTACTCATTCACCACCTCTACTCTAAAACAATGTTGTGTGATGTAATTTTAACTTTCTTTTGATAAACTAAAGACTAATCTTTTTGTATCATATATGCACAGACACACTTCAGAGCTTCCTATGTTACAATTGGCTTTCCAGTATACTGTTGTTGTGCCCCCAGAGGAACTTCCAACTACTGGCTCAGGCTTGACGAGTAGGTATGTGTATTTGTGTCGTTATATATCCTTTTCAAATGAAAGTTTCTGTTAAATTCAACTATGATTAGTGTTCACTTCTCACCAGCCAATCAAAATTAAGCAGGGGCTAAGCCAAAGCTTTGGGAAGGGGGGGCATAGAAAAAAAAAATCAATGATTTATAGTGCAAAATTTTATAAATTTGTTAAATTTTTGCCTAATTTTGATCAAAATGGGGGCACTTTGACTAGAAAAGGGGACTTTTTTTAACAAGCCGGGCAAACTTTGTTTAAATTTCAAATCAAAATTTTAGCCCTTTATTTTTGCCCCACTGCCAAAAAATTTCTGACTCCGCCACTGAAATTAAGGGGTGTTTAGGTGTGTGTTTTGAAATCAGAATCAAATAATTAGATGTAATAAGGTGGGCTATAGAAGATGGTGTTTGGACTTTGTATGTGCTTATGCTGTTTCAAAATACAATAATTAGATATTTGAATGTTCTACTTTTTCTTTTTATTATAAAACTGATGGATAAAACGACCAAAAAAGCTATTTTTGTGAAAAGGCAAGTAATTTTGTGAAATGAGGATTTAAGTCTCTATTAGGCTAAGAGATTGTAAATAGGAAATTTCGTTTTACTTTCAGATAATCCGTTTCGTTGGAGCCGTTATGAGGCTGGTTATTTGGCACTTAAATAGTCAAATAATCAGAAGCAAAATATGTTTATCCAGAAATTTAAAACTTATTATTGATTACCTTTCTGTTTTACACGAATTTAGCATTTATATGCAGATCAAAATATACCATCAAAAGGCGACTTAGAATAAGAACACTGCAGTTTGGAGTTGCACATAACTTCAACGAGTTATATGATAGTGTTGATCATGAAGTTGTTCTTTCAATACTTGTCCACAAGGTTAAGTTCTCTACAACCTTATACGCTGTCTTAGAATTTACAAATTAGGCCGGTCAAATGAGGTGGATAACAGGACAAAACATGTTTAAGTTGAACCAGTCTGATTTTAGCACAGGTCAGGGCCAGTTGGCAAGAGAAATACCAACTTTCAAGCTGTTTGAACTTTTCAACTCATTTTACCCGTTTTCCTTTTAAGCTAAAATTTTCATTTACAACCGGTTAGAGATGTGCCATAACCAGAATTGACCATATTTAACATTATAAATAAATGGGTAGAATTTTGTTCTTTACTATCAATCACCACTTTTGGACGTGAAAGCTGGAATGTTGTTTCTAGCTGACTTCCTTGCACTCTTGTCACAGGTGATACTAGCGTCACTGAGTGAAGGAGTTAGAGAAGGCAGGATGTTACTACATGATTGGCTTGTAATCCTTATAGGCCAATATAATGATGCATTCAAAAATACAAGAAGCTCAACGGGCTCACTTATTGATGTCACATTTTCTCAATGTCCACAATTACAAGCTTTGCCTCGATTAGTATTTGCTTTACTTAGAAACCCTCTTTTGCGTTTCCATGAAGAAGGCATTCACCCTGATTATCGGATTTACCTTCAGTGCTTGTTCAGGTACGTTATAGTAAATTTACTATTTACTTTAACAAACTTATATAGAGAATGAAAGTATAACTCAACATGTGATTATTCAAGGGGTGCTTGGAAATGCCTTAGGAATTTTTATTTTGTAATTGTGACTTGAAGGCACAATAATTAGTGTTTAATGTTCAATGTTTGGACGAGCAGATTCTGTTTCTGATTATCCAACAGTTTCATGCCACCAGAAACCAAACTTATTATCTTTGGCTAAAATAAACTTACTCAGTTACCATTCTATTTTAGGGAAAATTGCCAAGAAAGATAACCGAAGATCCTAAATTTGACGATGTAGGGAGATAGAAATTTGACAAGTTTAGGAGCGAAAGATTAGTTTTTTGACAAATATAGATTATAGGGAACCAAATTTGGGATATTTGGTTGACGTTCTTGACAATTTTGCTGTTAAGTATGAAAATCGAACTTCCACTCCTTTTGATGAGACAAGTAGTTTTATCCCACGCATTGTCAAATAACAAAAGACGTGAGTTGGCAATTTTCACTTATTAGAACCAATTTGTATATTTTATAAATCGTCTAGCTATTTGACAAAAATGACCTTTTAGGTCTCAATAATTCAAATAATCAGAATTTGTCACACGCATCTTTAAAAGCAGAAGCACGTAGAGTCACATTTTTCTACATCACATTTTACTACATCTGATTATCTTAATTTAATCATTTAATATCTCATTATAACACACACATCCAAGGTATGTCATGCCATTTATATAATATCTCATGATCACTTTTAAAACTCACATCCAATCACCACCTAAGTTGAGTTTACTAAACAATATGTGGTTCACTATGGAGAAATTAGTTAAGAGTTGCTGCTGAAAGACGTGCATATAATTCTATCATGAGTTTGTAGTTTAATGTTTTGAAAATTATGTTAATTACTTGCCATATGTTCGATTATATCTCTGTTTGAAGGGTTATTCAATTTTTATTTTAATTATTCGTTGCAGTGGACTGGAACCAAGTTCTCTTCACCGTGCAATATATCCACTTTTGACATCGTATTCAACTCCTGATAAATTAGCATATCCTCGCCATTCGTTGAGCCGAGCTGCTTTAATGACAAGTGAAAGCCCTATATTTTTCCTTGATGCATTCACAACTTTAATTGTATATTATTCCTCAACAGCTGACCCTACACTTCCCTTTCCTCCACCACATGACTGTAAGTCATTGCTTCCTTTTTCTACTTTCAGTGTGTTAATTGAGGCCGTGATTCTGACCCATTTACTTATAGATGGGTCAATTCAGGCTCTATTAAGTAAATCGGTTGTTTCAGGCTCTATTTTATCTTCTAGTGGGTCAAATAAAAATGTATAGCTGGTAAGGAAACGGGTTTAAAACTCTTCAAAATGTTGTTTTAACACAAGAAAGTGCATAATTTCATTTTATTTTATAAGCTAAATTCTATGCAACTTTTTTAATTATATTTGGCACATAAATTATTTCTAAGAAACATTTTAAAAGTTTGGACAAAAGATGTTTCGGGCCAACCTGACTTGTTTCAAGTTTATAAACGCTACCTGTTTTTCAAGACCTGCAATGACTGTATTTATTCACAAAAGATTTTTTTTGGTAACAATAGAGTTTTGTGTCAATGTGTCCCTTTTCAACTCATACTAAAAATGACAACTTTTCCACCTCTATATTTCTGACCCATCCATTTACTTGTGAATGGAATCATTCGAGTTATATTTTTGTGCTCATGGGTAAAAAAGAATGTAAGTTGACAGGAAACCTGACTCGTTTCAAGTTTCAACTTGTATAAAAAGTTAGACAAGCAGACAAATCTGACCCGTTTTAACTTGTATAAAAGGTTACCTTATTTTCTCCAGATCCTATATACTTATAAATAGATCAAAATTTTGGGAAAAGGGTAGTTTTTCATGTCAACCCGAACCATACCAAAAAAGTTAAAACAGGCCCATTTCGCGACCCAGGCTTATTTTGAAATATTTCCCCTCATTTCTAAACAAACTCATTTGGACTTAAATTATAGGTTTGTTGAGAAAAACAATAAACAAAGTGAAACAAGAAAGAAGCATTACTCCTAGACTGATGTTTATCAGAGGCGGTCAAGAAGATGCATCACTGTTTGAAAGCTATCTAATTGAAGAACAAGATGTTAATGGAAGTGGATTTTCAAATGCTATGGGCTTTGTTTCTTTTCTTGAGGAGATCAATCAGAGTGTTATGGAGTACTTGAAATAGAAGAGGCTTGTACATACTGCATCAAGGGTTGTACCTAAACCAAACAAGGAACAGAGTTTTGTTGAATATTAACCATAGAAAGAGATTTCATCTTTGAAAGAAGTTTTGTACAAGGGATTAAAATAAGTAACCATACACATTGTTTTAGAATAGTTAACATGTTGAGTTATCGAGTCGGAAGAATTTAACGATTAACTTGTTTTTGGTTGGTTTTGCAACGTTAGGAGCAAGTCGTGAACCCTAACCCGAATATCATCTAAACAACTCTATAATTATAAGCGGCGGCCATAGTTGAAATGAATAAAAATTCTTTCTAGTTTGACCAATGATGTAACTTGAGCGTTTAGAGATTTAGTTCATTATAAGCTAATTAGTGCCTTGGTTGTTTAATATTTTCAATGTATGCATTTTGGGTCATAATCTGTTATAAATCATTCTCTCGAAGTCTCCAATACATTCATTGAGATTTGAGAACATGTTTGGGCCCAAAATCTCGAGAGACTAGATTCTTTGACAAAAAGATTGTTTGCTTTTCACGGTCTTAATTAGTGATCATGGTGTGTTTTTGGTATTTATTTATTTGTATAGTATTTGCATTATAATGATTATAAGTTGGTAATGAGTGAGTGACTCAATTGCATTTGCCAAACTTGATTGCATAATGCATATGCTCCCACCTCTTCGGTAAGCCATAAACTTAGATTTTGATTAATAGGCGTGTGCGCAAACCTTATTTTCAAATCGATTACAAGCCGAATTAAGGGCATGTCAAATATATTAATCCTAATACACACACATATATATTTATTGTCATTTAGCCAACACAATTTAACACCGTAATCTAAAAAGTTGACGTCTTGATGAGTTGTAAATAGATTCTAATTAAGTTGTAACTATGCTAAACGTTGACTGATTATAATAAACATAATGAAGTTCACAAATATATATACACACACACACATTCTCATTTTAAACACATTAACCGATAACGCCCTAAGTAAACATGTTAAACACATCAACTATACACGATCCATTCAATTAATGATCTAGTCGCCACCGCAACCACAGAGGACTACTTAAATTGATTCATTTTTGCCAACAAACTCCAATTGCATCATAGGCATTACAAAAAACTGTTTCTTTTTTTTTTTTTTTTTGTATACTTGTAATTAGTATCTTCAATTTAATAGTTTCTATGATTACATGGATTATACTTATTTACACAAATATATGCAGTTATTGATAGACGGAAGAATCATGGTATGCACTTCTGTGTACTAACTAAAACATTATGTATGTCTAATGGAGATCACATTCATTCCGGTACCGTAGCAGGTAAACTTGAAGGGGAAAGAGAAATCACTTTGGGTTTTGTTGATTTTATTGCGTGATGATTTTATTAAAACAGATAAAAGTCGCACATTTATTTCACTGGATATTGGGTCTCACTACCAAGTGTTATGTCTGTAGCTTCGGGAGTTATTTACGTTTGGCATATGCTTGCTCTAACCAAGATATTTGAGGATGATTTTTGTATTATAGTTCAATGAAAAAACTTTAAGGCACCCTTGAGGGAATGCACCTGAATCGAATAACTCTAAAAGCATGTGTAGAAGCTCGTAATGAAAAACATGATCTTGCCACCAAGGATAATGAAATTACCCGTGAGGCTACCAAATGAAATCCAGAACTCAAAGCTGCCGACTAAAATAATATGTTTATTATGAACATATATCTTCCAATAAATTATAATATTAATTAATATTCAAAAATATATCCATATATATCTCTTCATACACGTAATAAACACATACTCATCATACATTCAACAAACAATATAATATTTTCATTACTCGAATCATCCAAATTAAAACTCTCAATCTCTTCCACACTACATCCAACGTTATTTGAAGGTGAGACGATGGTTCATCTTCTCCACCTCTGAATCAAAATCAACAACATACATCTCTAATTCATACAAATTGATCACCCTCACGCTTAATTCAACCTAAATTTCTTCGCAATCGCCATTAATCCCACCCTATAAATCATTCCCCCAAATCAATTTCACCAACCCTACAACCCCCCAATGTCGTACTACAATCACCACACCACCACCGCCCCTTCTGCACCGCCGGTGCCGGAGCCCCAACCGCCGTCCGCCGCCGCGGCGTACCCCTACCACCAACCGCCACCGCCACCGGCAGCTCAACAACCGCCGTATGGTTACGGGTACGGTTACGGGCAGGGTCAGGATCCGAATAGTGGCGGTGGGCAATACGGGTACCCGGCGGTGGTGTCGTTCCCGCCGGGTACCCACCCGGAAGTGATTCGGAGCTTCCAGATGGTGGATTTGGATCGGAGCGGGTTTATTGATGCGAAGGAGTTGCAACAGGCGTTGAGTAATGGGTACCAGAGGTTTAGTATTCGGACTATTCGGTTGCTGATGTTTCAGTTTAGGAACCCTAGTGATCCTTTGAGAACTGGTTTGTTATTGTTTCTCCTTTTGATTTGTTTGATATGTTTTAGTTTTTATAGGTTCTATGTGTTGATTGATTAAACTGTAGTATCTAGTGTAACAAGATATTGTCCGTTTTGCTACGATGAATTGTAATAAAGAGACTCGCGGTTTGTTTTGTTTTCGCCCGAAGATTACTCGCCTAGGCTGAATGCGTGTGGAGAATGAAGCCTTCCTTACAAGGGGTGGAACTTTCTCTACCTAGACGCGTTTTGTCTGGGTGTGCATTTGGTGGGTGCAAATAAAACTGTGAGTTTCTGGATGGTCAGTATAGAGGCAAAACGGGCAATATATTGGTATGGTTTATTTGGGCTGTTACATACTAGATTAGAAATACCACGTGACCTATAAACTATGGTAAACTTGTAGTCACCTTGTAGTTTGCGGTTTATCTTCTTGTAAACCGCAAGTTATTTAACATAATAAGTGGTGTATGAATCTAGAACCCTTCTAAGTTCTAATTGTTATATTTCAGTTTCATTTGTTGTGATCAAGTTGTACTAGAGGTTAATAGGTCTAGATTTTTATTAGTTTTGCTTAATTGGATTGGATTGAAAATTAAAAGTATGAGATTATTAGGTCTAAATTTTGATTAGTTTTGCTTCTAATTTGATTGGCCTGAAGATTAAGAGGTTGAGATTATTAGGTTATAATTTTTATTAGTTTTGCTTAATCTAATTGCTATGAAGATTAAGACTGAGAGATTATTAGGTGGTTCTATTGGATTTATAGGTCTTATTCAAGATGTTATGATTGTTTTTGCTCTAATTTTGATTTTGAACCATGTTGATTTTGAAGTGTTGAAGCACACCATCAAAGGTTTAATGGGTTGTAGTGATTTGAATAATAATGTTAATATCAATCTATAATGTTTATTGATCAAGTGGTAGTTTGAATCATAATATCAAATGACAATCAATGTTGATCAACACTCATTGGATGTGAACGAATTCATCTTTTTTATATATTGTAACGCCATATATATTGTTTGATTGATTTTCATCCTTTGATATTGCACTAGCAACCTCTCTATCCCTTACAATAACGGAAATGTTTGCCTCATTCCTACCAATAGTTTTGCTATGAGTGGCATTATAAATCGTATGTTTTTTGTATTCTTGATATTTATATTGCATTTTTGGTTGTTTTTCAGGTCCCAAAGAGTTTGCCGAGTTATGGAGTTGTCTTGGCCATTGGCGTGTGAGTGATTAATCGTATTTTCTTATCATGTATACACAAACATTTGGTTTTGTTTGCCATTTTCGTACATCTTGTTTATCTAGTTCCTCTGCATAACGAAAAGATTTTGCCCTAAATTCAAAGTCATGATCTTGGCATTTCTTGATTCATTTCATTTTTTCGCGGTCTAGGCTATCTTTGAGAGATTTGATAGGGACAGAAGTGGAAAAATTGATGCTGCAGAGTTAAGAGACGCCCTATACAGCCTCGGATATGCAGTTCCACCTTCGGTCCTGCAACTCTTGATCTCAAAATATGATGACCAAAGTGGAAGGAGAGTCGAGCTTTCCTTCGATAGTTTCGTGGAGTAAGGCTATTTTTGTAAATTTACCATATTTCCATTTTAACTTTTAAAGCTAGTTTCTTGTTCTTATTCTAATGATTTTATAATCTTTTAAAATTTCAGGTGTGGACTGATTGTCAAGGTGAGCAATAAGCTCATCCAATAGCTTTAACTGTCCATTTCTTCTTGATTGGGATGTATTTACAATGGGTAAATTGGTCATTTTGCATCTAAGATGATATATTATTTTCATACATTTTTGCAGGGTTTGACAGAGAAGTTCAAGGAGAAGGACACGCGATACACAGGTTCAGCCACGCTTTCATACGAGACGTTTATGACGATGGTGATCCCGTTTCTTGCAGCCGAATAATCGTGCAAAACTTTGTAACTATTCACTTCATTTTAGCTTATATAGTTTTTGTTAGATTCGTTTCTTCTCTGTTACAACATACAAATAATTAGCACTTGTCATTTCTGCTTGTTGATTGAATTTATTTTACAACAATGATTTTTGGTCATGCTATGTATTAAAGTTATAAATATTTCAATTTGTCACAGAGAAGGTACAAACTGACCAGTTCAGTCTGGTTTGTAAGGAAAAAGTGTTAATTTAAATAAGTAAAATTAATATTTCTCTCATAGTTACTCTCATGATATGCATCAAGTAAAAGAAGAATTACTGCCAACGTGGAGCTAGCCCATTTAATAGAGGCTTTGTCTCTTTAAAGGAAGGTCTTGGATTTAATCCCAAGCAATGGTGTAATTTAGTGTAGTGTAGATTTGTTGTTCAAAAAAAAAAAAAAAAATAATAATAATAATAATAATAAAAGAAGAAGAATTACTTTTGGTCATGCCTAATGAATATTTACTTACATGTATCTAAAGTTCTTGTTAATATTATTTTATAATGGTGTGAGATCTAACAAAGGGCTCATGCTATTTATCTTGGTTCATTAATGTAGATTTTTAAGCACATTTTAAACGATACATGTCAATAGGGGGAAGAGTATAAATTAAACTATTTGCTATTTTAAAATCAGTTTTATACACCCAATGATATGAATTCAAAAAGTATATATATTCATTCATGATTTTCAAATATACAGTGATACTAATAAAAAAATTATCACTTTTAATAAATTAAGGGTGTTGTTAAAAGTATATGATCTTCCTGATTAAAAACTTTATTTCCTTCTTACGTAGGGTACGTTTAGTAAAAAAAAATACATACGTTTAGCCACACTTATAATTTAATTATTTTGTATTTTGTTGTAGAGAAACTGAGGCTTATGTCAGTTTCATAACTGTAATTGACACATACACATGCTAGCCATTTATTCACTTCTGCAAACCTCACATGATTTGATCTCCTTGCGGGACCCACTTGCCGTCATCACAATAATTAATTCATTTCAATCCTTCGAATTATAGCTATCACATTAAAATATTTAAATCTGATTACGTAGTATCAACTTCAAGGGATCGTACAGCTATAAGTTTATTCATCGTTTGTTTAGTAAACCTTTTGATCTGCTATAATAAAAGGCTTGTTCTTGTACTTTTTAGATTCAATCAATAGTCTTTTTGCTATGTGTAGAAATTTACTTTGTGTATTTGTATGTTTGTTTATTTAACAACGGATTGAATTTGTTGAAACTTTATTCATTTATTGAACAAATATGCATTGATGTTTTCGAAGGTTCATTTATATTTGTTAATTTACATTTGTTTGTGTTCATTATTCATGTTCATTTACGCATTTCTTAATTTATATATTAGTTGATTATAATTCTAAATTGTCCCGTCATTTACATATTCATCATCCGTTTATGTTTGTTTATGGTAGTTTTAAAGTTTATTTTTTATTAATAATCCAGTGACATTTGGATTTTGATTTCATTAGTGTTGCATACTTTTAAAATATTGTATATTGTAGAATGATAAGATGGTGATGCTATTTAGACTTCAACTAATGTTTTATGTTCGTTACAATATCAACGTAGGAACATGAACACATTCGTTGTAATTCATGTTCATATTTGTCTGGTTTGTTTATATTTCTATTCCAATCATACATAAATAAGAATCGTCTTAAATAGTGATTATTAACCAAAAAGGCGAAACATTAAATAACCAATTACACTAAACACAACATCCTAATGAAATTGTCAAAACTCTAGCAGAAATTAGACCTAAACCAACTTTAAATATATAAATATATTATACAATAATACAATAACCAATTAAATTTTTTAAATTTTGTTGTTTTCTTGTATAAATGTAGCTCTTATTATTGATATATCTTTTCGATGAATGTTCTATATGTATAAAAAAATGCTAAATATATTTCACTAAATACAAGTCGGGAAGCATTGGAACGGTCCGCGCTGGTTCTTGGTGATCCTAGGCGGTAGCCGGTGGCTTACGTCCTCAGGTACCCGTGCAATATTTCTCCTGTATATAACACTCGTGTCGTTAGATGACTCATTATAAGGAAAAAGCCAAATAAAATACAATAAAACAAGATTATTATTATTATTATTATTATAAACTAGCTTTAGTAAACCCGTATATTACACGGGTTGAACAAATAAAATATTAAATATAATAAAATTTTATTAAGTATAAAATAATTTTTTAAGATAAAATATGATTAAAATTACGTATGAGTAATAACTATAAATAATAAACAATTATATCAACTTTTTTTATTATAAATAAGTGGAAATGGTTAAAAAGTTGCCTTTTTTATACTTAGAAGGAACTCAACCAACTTTTGTATACTTGAAGACAATAAGAATATTGTGTAAAGTGGGATTCTAATTATAAAATGCCCATGATTGCAAGTGGGAAATCGCTTCTACTTTTAAGAATTTATTGGGATTACTCAAATGGTTGGAATTACTAGAGGAATCAAAAAAAAGTTTACATGCTTTTAAATATGTCACTTTAATATCTTATACATAAAAAAATCATCTTATAACTAGATAACACTAAAAAAAATTTAGATGTTACTTGATTCCGGTATCAAGCAATTAGGTCCACCCTTGGTTCGAATTCGACTCGAGTAATAAGACTCGCGTTATAATATCTATAAGTTTACGTATGATGTGTTTGCGTGTGGCGAAATGGATTTTCAATCTGACACGCCATTAAGTAGATAAAAAGAAATAAATGAATTGATAAACATGACACTAAAGTTAAAGATTTGAGTTGCATATTACCTCCAACGACTACCCTAATAAGGGATTTTTAAACTTTCTATGTAAAGTTAGAAAGATCATCCATCTCAATAAGCAAAGAGTAAGGATCCAAGAAGGAAAAAAAGAACCCTAAAGATGCACAATGCCTGCAAATAAACACATATTCAGTTAGAAATAACAATAAGAAACCCGAAAACAAGGGCAAAATCGTCACTTTCTTACGTTTTTCGCCGAAGATGAATAATCGATACGAGGAAGATACCCTTGAACACCAAGGTTATAAACAGGAGTTCCATCGGGATAATACAACCCGTAGTTCCTCTCAGACGTTGGACCGGGCTTCATATTCTCATTGAAAAGGGCAAAAACGTAAATATCTATCAGTTGTGACGGGTGAGCAGGCGTCCCCTGTCCTTGTTGCATTCTTTGCAACAAGTTTCTATTATAAATCCCCGCGTTCTCAACCGTGGCCCCCGGTTCATCCACATCACCTTTTGAAGGCCATCCTGTCTCAGAAATCCTCACTTGAATATCACTATGACCC
This sequence comes from Flaveria robusta, assembly GCA_025506415.1. NCBI lineage: Eukaryota > Viridiplantae > Streptophyta > Magnoliopsida > Asterales > Asteraceae > Flaveria > Flaveria robusta. Next base: position 3,186,005 of record CM046464.1, on the reverse strand, counting down.
AATGCCTTTATACCCGAATAAACCGCATCAATTTGAGCATATAACATGTTATCATACTTCAAATTCGTGTTAGGATCCATAGTCCCCGAATTAGGCTCAAAAAGCAGGTACTCAATCTGAACATTTTTCGGGTCGTTTTTGTATGCAAAGTAAGGGTACGCGTTAATGAGAAAAGGTGAACTAGTCATCGCGTGAAAGCTAAGAATCGGTTGAATATACTGAATCAAATCATCACGAAACGCACCATTTGAAGGCGGGAATGAAGTTTTCAAGATTTGAAGTGAATGTGCTGTTGTCACATACACTTGTGAGCTCAATCCTAAGTTGACTAAAGCTTGATACATTGCCTTCATAGCAGGAACAAGATATTGTGGTAATTGAGGATCTTGACCTCCTAATACCTCGTTTCCTACGGTTATACATGTGATTCGGGTTCGTGAAAGATGAGGTTGTACCTTCTGTTGGATCCATATCTGTGCTTGTTGAGGATCCTGCATTTTCTGCAGGTATTCATTTCCTAAACCTATGATGAATTCGACATTTGTATTCGCGAAAGCTGTTAGTACATTCGGGTCTGCATCGTATAGTTTCACTCTGCTGATGTTTAAAGATCCGAGGAGGATCGATACGCGCGATGGAGATGGGAGATTATTGGCTATTTGTCCATAATTGATCCCTACTCCAAGGCTGAAGGTGCCAATGAATGATCCTGTGAACAAGTATCAAGAAAGTTTGATTGTTTAATGAATCAAGATCCAATAAATGGTAAAAAGATTGCGTTTTCAAGATCATTATGACTCCAGATTCAAAACCCCTTTTGGAATGTTGTTGATTTCACAAGAAAGTGTTAACTTTTTGGAGAAATCTATGATTTTGTGCATCAATTTTCGTTCAAATCAATCAAGAAACAATATTAAGGAGTTCAAATTGGGGGTTTTACTTGGAAGATTATGGATTCATGATTCAATGCCAGATTTAAAAACCCTTTTAAAATGATTTATAATTTCCCACAAACTTCAATCTTTTGAGAAATTTATGATCAAATTAATCGATTTTCATTCAAATTTATGAATTTTTGCTTCAGTATGATGAATATCAGAATATGCAATAACATGTGACAGAAAATCACAGAAATGATGAATCTTGATGTTTATATCTGATTCTGCAGCTTGTACATATGAAATTAACCAACAAAATTTAAAATTTTCAGACACCAAAATAATGCAATAATTTCCACATTTCTGTCATAGAACTTCCAAGGTTTTCAAGAAATCTTGAAATTTGTTAAATTGTTGCAGAGGAAAGAAGATGAATTACTTGAGAAAAATAGTAGCAGAAGTGTACATAAAACAGTGGCCATTGGAAGAAATTTGCAGCTTTGGCCGCCCTCCGCCGTGGTCCTCCGTCGGAGAAAGGTCGCCGGCGTAGATTGAAGGTGTAATAAGCGGTTGAAATTGAATGGAGGTTGATTTATATAAAATGTACAGTGTGTGTGTGTGTGTGTGTATACTTGATGAGGTTGTGATTTGTTTCTATTTTCGTATTTAGTTTGTTTAAAAAGTACTAGCACTTCTGTCAACTTCTTTTATTTTATATTGTACTTTATTATATATCAATAGTATAGTCTTAAATAAATTCACTTCATAAGAAAACAATCGAGAAAATTACTAAAAAAAAAATTTAGGTTGAGACATAAGGTTTTCTCATATAAGCTGAGTTTTCTTTTGAGGGTAAATTTAAGTTTGGGACTGATGAAAAAAGACTGATTTAAGAGCTCCTCTTTGAGAACGTGTTAGCCTAATGTCTCAAGGTTCCGTACTCGAGTGATAAAAAATGATGGGTGGACTAGTGACCCGCCAGTGATTCAATTATTTGTTTAAGAAAGAGCTAATCAAAGAGCTTGATTTTGGACTTGTCGATTAAATCGGCTAAAGGCTTAGTCGGGGCTTGCAGATTTGAAATCCACAAAATCCCTTACGTGTATGGTTTTCGGGTGCGATATGTGTCACGCTACGGACTGAGTAAGCCTGCAATTAGCCAATAAGTTCACATTAGCTTGCAAGCTAATATTGCTCATAAGTCCAGTGAACTTACAAGCAACTTGTTAAGCTTTTAGCCTGTTTAACTAGCAAGTCTGAAATGAACCACTTTGATCGACTGGTTTCTCAAATGTTTGAGACTTACATGCTGAAAAATCATATTTATATTAAAAAAGAGTTGGTTAAACTTGTTCGTTCTTGTAATTATCTAAGATAAAAATAGTAATTAAATAATTAAAAAGTACTAACTTCACTTTCCTAAACCTAGGGGTGAGTAGATATCGGTCTGACCCAAAACCAACCCGAATATAACCTTGAACTCGAATCGTTTTGGTTACCTGATTTCTTTAACCCTACCTTAAAAGTTAACACCAGCTTGTAACCTTAAAAATTATAATTTCTCTACTAAATTCAAGATAATCATATCTAGATTTTGCAACATATAAAATTGGCTAAATACTAAGAAGAAAGGAAAAAGAAAGAAGAACCTCGGACTTGAAAGTGGTGGGCACTTGTTATCGAACAGATGACTTAAACAAACAAACACCATAACTATTATTACTTGAACGTATTTAAAACAATCAAAATGTTACTAGGGCAAGAAAACATTTATTATTTTAGTATATTGCTTGAACAATGAGTAACAAACAAATGCTTTAAACAAATACACTCGAGTATGAAATCACCGTACCTTGTGTTTTTAATTGGTTTAAATGATTGAGTATGGATGGTGGACCGACGGCATTATCGAGTTCGAGACATCTACCGTCTGATTGAATATGAATTGATGGAAAGAATGATCAAGTTCGCACATAGTCGCAAATAAATGTCGTCGATTGAAATTTTAGAATATAAATGATTGAGTATGACAAGACGATAAGTCTAACAAACACCAAAAAAGTTTAAGGTTAAAAAAAACTTCTCCGAGTCAACCTAAATTGTTAAAACACATACTCAAGGCCGGTTTACATAACAATTTCGGGTTCATGTAAGATTTATAATCGAGTTCGTGTAGATTTTAATCGGCTTACATATTCGGGTTCGGGTAAAGCACACCATTTTTTGAGTTTATCTTAAATAAATATAACTTTTAAACTCAATAATATTAACTATATTCCAACTTTCATATGCTTTATGGTTTGTACATTGTGCTTTAGTGAGTTGTACTTACGAGTTGGTTTCTTTCTTTCTTTTTCTTTTTTTTTTTAAATTTTTTACTTTTAACCACAATACTTTTATATCTTTCACAATTTAATCCATTACTTTTTCGTTTTTAACTTTGGTCGCTATATTGTACATCTTTTACAAAATTTTCTTTTTACGTTATGATTTAAATTTTGCGGGATACATGCCACAACATACGTGTGGAGTTCAACATGTTCACACATATTTTTTACCGTTACTTGCCCTGACGCAACATGCGGGTCCTACACCGACTTATCTATTGTTTTAGATGTTTTACGTTCCGCGCGCATGGTTTATAACGTTTTACGTATACTTTTCATTCAGTTTAATTCTTTTTTATTTCTTTTTTATACGGACCTTTTTGGTGTTGGTGATTGCTGGTGGCTGCTGCTTGCTGGTGGTTGTATGACGTTGATGCTACTTGGTAAAATTTTATGTTTCGCCTCAACACGAGGGCTTAATACTAGTTATAGTTCTAATTAGTTAATCGTTTCGAAAAAATGTCATACGAAACTTCATCTTTGACCTTAAGTAATGAGTTAGTATATATGAAATTGCAAAGCATTTTAAGTGAATCTTTATAGTTCTTGTTTTATTTTCACTTTATTTTTTTTGGTCTCCTATTTTTTGTTTTCTTTTTCTTTGGTTCAGAAAATTTCAATCCAGAAAGTTTAATCTGTTTCTTGTCAATGTATGTAATTTTCATAATCGTGAATCTTTAAAAAAATCCATCTATCTTATAAGTCATGATATGCGAATTAAATTCGCATATTTCCTTTTTATAGACCACGAGTTTCTATAATTTATACTTGTTTAACTTGTGGCTCGTGTACTGTTATTCATTTTTAAAAAATCACATATAAAAATAATAAAAAAGATAATTTAGAAAGTATTTTTAAAAATATATGTAAGAAAAAGACTGATATTGACAACATAATAAAAACCCAAAATAAAAGAAAATTCTGAAAAAAAAATAGAAGTGTAAAATGTTTATATTATGAAAAATCATTTTATTGAATAACAACACATATATGAAAATAAAAAAAAAGTTCTTTATACCCGCTATTTTTTGCGCATTGACATAACTTTATGAAGTTTAAGTCGTAATCCACGTCGATTTTTAGATGTGTTTTTTAGGTCGTTGATGGCAATGATAACGGTCGAACTGTTTAAAGATGGTTTTTACTCGAAAGAGACGGATAAAAAGAGAACAAATTGTGTAAAAATATGGTGTGAGAGTTAGGGTTTTCATATACAATTTTAATTTCAATTAAAATAATATTAGTTTGAATTAATAAATCATCCAATTAAAACTAACAACAAAGAAGTTCTACTCAAAAACAAAGAAATTACATGACTACTTGCATACCAATTACAAAGAAAATCTAATATTAGTAGTTTCCATTTCCTTTTACCTTTTTGCTTATATCGTTCACATCTAAACATTTACCCAGAAAATATAATTAGGTCTTCACAAAATTTCTCATATTATAAACCGACCGGACCCATTGGTTATTGAGTTAAATTTTTTTTTTTTTGGTCATTTTGAAAATTTTACATAAGGAAAATAGGAGAAATTTGTTTCATGTTTGACAAAGATATTTACCCAAACAATCATTTAATATATTAAATTTTATTATAAACATTAACTTCTTCTGTTAATAAAACAATTGTAGATATATACATCTTTGCACTAATATGCAGAAATTACTCTTATTAGATATATGAATTACAAACTGACATGTGTCTCTTATTGGTCATAATGTAATTATAATGAGCCAAATACGAGCCCCGTCAGCTTAGCAACTATGGCACGACGTGCGTTAGTTGTAAGTTTCCAGTAAATTATACGCAATGAGAGCACATGTTAGCCTTTTATTCGTTCATCTCAAAAGGCAAAATTTCATTTGATGAGCTCAAAGATGTCTAAGAGTAATTCTTTTGTTGTTGAAAAAGACTATGTTTATGAAAAGTTGTAAATTAATCCATGTTTGTTTTGATAAATTCTTTGGTTAATTTATTTATTTTTGTGATATTCTGCAAATAAACAGTTAATAATAATAGAAGGACGAAACATGTAATTAGTGAAAATTCAATTACGATGTGTGACGCGGATCTCGGTGTACGTTAGCACGTGATATTGAATCCACCTCGCATTCACCAAAAGGTGGGTGCCTTTTGTCCAGGTTGGATTTCCTTTTTTTTTTTTTTTTTTTAATGACCAACGAATTTTAATCCCGTTCATCCGGTAAACCCAATGGCGAAAAGCCACTCACGTTCGCGAACCCAGACAATGCTAATCCAGAGGAAACCCACCACCCGAATGCCCACTGTGGTAAAACCTCTGATCCACTTGAACCATATTGCAACAAGTGAGACTCGAACTCATGACCTTCACTTTGGAAAGCCATGGGATACCTCCTCTTAAATCAATTGATTTAGGGCTCATTGGCGGTTGGATTTCCTTCTATTTTATTTTATTTATTTAATAACTGCTTCTCATTTATTTAAAAACAATTAATATACAAGTTAAATTATTATTAATCTATTGTTATTCAGAATGAAAACTAAATAGTTTAGTTTTGATTTTTAAAATTTTAACCACGCTAGTTTGAGGTGTTTTCATTTGAACCACACTAGTGGTGTGGTGTTCTGGTGATGGTTGAGATGGAGTTGTGTGGTGTTTGAAAAGAAAATAAGAAAAAAGGGTAAAATGATCAATTAATAGCTACTTAACGGAATAAATTAACATCCGTTTGACTCAGGGACGAAACTTATTACGTTTTTCCAAACTTTAGTACTAAACTTATAATTTTCAATACTAGGGACGAAACGTGAAATATAAGCAAACCTTAGGGAACATCCGTGTAATTTACTCTTTCATTTTTAACTGTAACTTTGAGTAATTTGATTTTAGCCACTAAAGTTTAAAATTTTAGAGTTTGATCACCAAACTATGAAAAGTAAAGCCTTATTTCACTTAGTTTGGCCACTAGGTTTAGTTTTTTATATTTTAGCCCTTGATTTCTTTTTTGACTTTAGCCATCAAAGTTTAAGATTTTAGAATTTGACCATCGATTTGTTTATTTAACTTTAGTCACTGAAGTTTAGTTTTTATTATCGTATGTTTTTGAGGAACCAAACATCATGATGCATGTAAATATATAAATACCAAAAGCGCTTATAACTCAATAAATGTTTATTTCTATGAGGGAGAGTTCGAGTTTGGTAATAAATAGAAGTGTATATTTAACAATCTAATATTTGAGTTTTATAAATGAAAATACATGAAAATATTGAATTTGATAAATAAGGCCCGATGTCTAGAAACCATAACAACCGGGGTACGAACCAGACCCGGACCCGTGTCTGGGTACTATACCCGATGATAGGTTAGTTTAACATCATAAACCATCGTCAGAGCTAAGAACCGACAATAGTTTAGTTGGCATCATTAAATTCTTTTTATGTGTGAATAAATATGCTTAGTTTAACAAAAGCAATGATAACTCACATAAGCGAAAGCAATGAGATTACTCTCATATGGGTTCGATTGAATTCAAAAATCAAATTTATCAAAAGTCTAATTGATTTTAAAAGGTTGTTATGGTTTTAATAGAAGCTATCAATGCATTCAATTGGATTCATAAATCAAAACCGCTATTATTAGATGAACACAGTAATTAGCAAAAGTTTAACTGATTCAAAAGTAATTCTTCATGAACACCAACGAATATTTTAATCATGATCAACCAGGTAAACTTATTGGCGAAAGGTCACCCACGCCCGCCAACACAAACAACGGTAGTAACCCGGCTCGCCCACCATTTTAGGGGCAAGTCACCACGTAAAGGTCCACTGTGATAAAACCTCTAACCCACTTGAAACATATTACATAAAGTGAAACTCGAACCCATAACATTCATTTTGGAAAGTCATGGTGGTGCGGGTCCAAGTGTTGAATAGCGGGCAATTATTTATTTGGAGGCCTAAGATCGCGTGTCCAAAGGTGTTTCACTGAAATGGATGTAACTTGGGCTTGAAAGCTCCGTTTTAGGCGTGCGACAAGTCAAAAAGACCGTTGAACCGAGGAGCACGTTTCTTCAAACGCCGTAGGCTGTTTGGGCCCTTGTTTTGGCCCAAAAGGGTCTTATTCTATGAGTTTTTTCAATTTTTAAGTTATTTTTAGTTTTTGTTGGGTTTTGTTTATGGACTAGTTTTCGGCCCATTATGTTTTGAGGCCCATTCGACTTTTGTCTTTCATTTTATGTTTCTGGAACTTGGAATAATGATTAGTTTTTGAAGTTTATGAAAAGTCATTTTCTCTCTACATAATTGTTTTTGTGAGTGAAGAACCCTGATTATCGGCATTCTCGCGAATCAACGATAATTAAAAGAATTGTTTCTGGTATTCATTATGAATCAACAGGATCAATTTGATATCTCGTTTTATTCTATATCACATGGTATGCTTTATCCCAAACCAATTGATCTAAGACAGTTGATTCAAAAGCAATTAACTCAAATAAATCAGGCAAATTTGAATTTCATAATCTAAATTATTACCTTTTTTTTTTTAAGAATGGTTCCTAATTTACTTCACAACCTACTAGTTGCAAGATTTAAACCCTTGATTTCTAGTTATAAACAAGACAACTTGCAACTTCAACCGGCCCTTTGAGACATTCAAATTATTAGTTATTTACTGATAATAATTTGATACTAACAATTAGACACCTGATACTTTTAAGGTTTACTATAATTACAAATGACAATCTCATGAACATAAACATCTAATATTTACACTTATATTGTACTAGATCTCACTTATAGTAATGATTATGAACAAAATGAAAATATATAAACGAAATCAAGTGAAAAACAAATACAAATCAAGTGTAAATGTATAATTATTATGCTACTTGAATTGCAATCGACATAAAAAGTAAAAGTTAAAAACACCGTTAGTCAAATTAATCCTATAATTTATCATCGACTAATGCTTAGTAGTTCTAATTATAAAAATTCAATTTGTCAAAGCATGAACAAACTTCCAAACAACCCCAAACCGAACCGCCTGAACCGTAATAGTCGCGTTCAACCGATCTAGACCCCAAACCGGATTCGGATCCGGTTCATTTTACCCGAATTCCGACGAACAAAAACCCCCATCGTAACCTAGAGACCAAAAAACCCCAAATTCCACCACCATTTCAATTTTCATCACCGATTCCGTCACCGGAGAGTGAGATTACGATGAGCACCGCCGCTCGGAGCGCCGGAGGACTGTTTGAAGGACTATACAAAGTCCTCATGCGCCGTAATTCCGTCTACGTCACTTTCGTCATCGCCGGTGCCTTCGTCGGTGAACGGGTCAGGGTTCCCATTCTCCATATTGTTTGATTCTGGTTTCTGTTGATTGATTAGCTTATTAGGTTTCTGTTGTCGATCTTCGTAGATTTGATTATTATTATTATTTGTATTGGAACCGTAGATCTGATTTTGGTTTGTAACATTAACATCATCTATAAGATTTAATTGTAGAAACTTAGGAGCAATCAATCTATGATGTTTGATTTATAGACAATAAGATGACACTCATTTGATGGCTTTTAGTATGACGAGGGGATGAGTGATGACATTTAGGAGATGTAATTTAGGGTTTTCCCTTATGGTACAATATTTATTATTGTATGAATTGAAAGTCGTTAGTCTTCGATACTGCGTATCGATGGAACAATAAGCTTTTTTCTAAGGGCGATAGGATTGATTATCTAAACTGCTTGTTTGATTTTATGTGGTTGATGTAAGTTGTGTTGAGGTTTCAAAAGCAGATAAACAGTTTTAGTAAGCAATCTGAAACACCCCTTAAGTCGTTAGCTTATTCAACTTTGTTCTAATTATAGGCTACGAAGGTTTTTTGTAATGTGTTTGGTTTTTTTCAGGCTCATGAGTGATATCACTGATCATCTGTGGGTGATGTTGTTTTGAATAAGTAGTTTGACGTCTCTTGTTCCAAGCTGCTTATTTCAAACCGCAATAGGCTTAGAAACAATGTGAATAAGCAATCCCAAACACCGCTTAAGTCGTTAGCTTATTTGACCTTGTTTTATTGTAGGTTGCAGAAGGTATTTTCTGTATTGTGCTTGGTATTGTTGAAGCTCATGAGTGATATCGTTGATTATATATTTGTATATGGCTGGAATAACTTATTTTGAACAAGCAGTTTGATGTTTTTTGTTTCCAACTGCTTACTTCAAAACGCAATACGCAGATAAACAATTATAATAAGCAAAACCGAAACACTGCTTAAGTCATTAGTTTGTTTGACCTTGTTTCTACTTTCTATCGTAGGTTACAAGGGTATTTTTGTATCGTGTTTAGTATTGTTGAAATTCATGAGTGATACCATTGATATCTTTAAATGAAATAAGTTGTATGGAACTGGCAGTTTGGAACAAGAAGCGTCAAACTTCGTTTTTTTTCTGCACCATCATTGATTATCTATTATTTGTGGTTCTTTACATAGAAGAGATGTACCAATTAACTGTTGTAAATATGTAATACTGCTATTTATGTGTTTCAGGCAGTTGACTATGGAGTTCATAAACTCTGGGAGAATAACAATGTTGGGGTATGTCCAGCTTTTATTCTTGTGCTAAACTGCATATTTTTGGATCTTTTTTAGTAATGCAACCGATCAATGATCAATCCTGGTAGTTATATTTTTTTTGGGTTTTCATATCCGAGATATTTCTCTAACATATTGTTGTTTCTATGCAGAAACGGTACGAGGACATTCCTGTTTTGGGACAGAGGCCAACCGAGTGAATCTTTATCATCGTATGTGACATACTTTCTTCACCCTTTTTGGGCATTTGAAGGGATACAATTTTTATGAACCTTGGTAATAAGTGTTGACTTTTTTGGGTCAAACTGGTTGTGGTATTCCCATTTCCCAGAACTAGATTCTTCAACTTTGCAGAGGATTTAATTCTCATTATTGTTCGTATTTTGCTTTTGCCAACTTTATGAAATTTCTCACATAGTTGCAAACTTTTGTTTGATCTTAGTATAATTGTCCCACAACCAATTGTTAATTTGACATTTTTTTATTCTTTTGCATATTTAATTTAAATTAAATATAGTTTATTATGTATCTATTTGTGAAGAATATAGACATAATGGATAAAAGAATAATCCTAGATTTTTTCAATTACACATTATATACTATACAAAAGAACCAATGATCATTAGCTCAATTGGTTAAGACGATATACCCAAGATTTCATTAAAGTATGAGAGTTTATGGGTTTAAGTTCCACCTGTAAGAAAAAAAAAGTTTCCAGGTTAGGCCAGGGTTTTTTTTTTTTTTTTTTTTTCACCTATGGTGAGTTTTATCTTGATGACGGTTTCAAGTTGCTTACTTGAGTGATGGAGATGATCATTTGGGTTAGTGACCCGTCAGTGATCCAAGCAAGAAGGTACAACTGTCTTCCGCAACATTGTGGTGACTTTGAATAGATGAAGATAGCCTCTTTGAATTGATTTTCATTTCCTCTCTTTCTTTTATTTTTTTTTTCATCAAAGCCTCAATCTTTCCCATATTTTTCATCGACGATTCATCTTATGAGATTGAAAACAGAGATAGCAACCTTCAATCTTTCCTACCTCATCAAGAGGATAGATGAGAAATAAAAGAGAGCACCTAAGGAAACCATTATGTGGATTTAAGTCTTAATTAAAAAAACGTTAGATTGAAATGTAGAATTGGAGTCCAAAAAAAAAAAAAAAAAAGAGAAAATTAGAGGAAAGGTTGAACATGAAAGATTTTATAAATTGGATTGAAGTTTGGCTTGCACATGCAATGTGTTTAAATCTGTTTTAACTATTTAAATAATCCAAGCTAGTAATATGTTTCTTTTAGTTTTGCATTTGTTGCTATATAATTTATTTATTGATAAACAATTAAATCTCTCTTACTGATTTATTCCAAGTTTATAAACAAAAATTATCAGAAGATTTATCAAAAGAAAGCTTGGAGCGGTTGGTTTATGCCATTTAGGATGAAGAAATTCATTCGGGTTTCATCTCACTCTATGGTTTGAAATGAAGAAGGGGATGAAGTAGAGAATTAATGTATTATCATTATTTTTTAGCTAACTAGGGTAATGCGTCATTTCATGTCCACCGAGTTGAAAAATCTAACATCAATGAGTAAAAATCACGAAAAGCATGTCAAATTTTATGTGTATTTATTGAAGTATAATGACAGTCCATTATTTATGTAAATAATTTACTCTAATCTAATATATGATTATAATAACACAATTATATCTTTTTATTAGAGTAATCTTTTATAAAAGTAAATAACATTTGGTTCATGTGATTTGAGTTAAATATCATACGCTTTTGTTACTAAATTACCACACTTGAAATTTACTTCAAACCACATTGACGTAAAACATAGATTCTTATCTTTCTGTTTTAATAAAAAGTTATCTATGAGGGACCACCAGTGACAACACCATATTAATTTTTATCAAAATTTTTCCGTTTCTCTCTCCTATTAAATATGTACATTAATTACTAACAATATTATTTAATTATTTTTTAAATCTAAAATAATTTTATAAGTAAATTAATTACTAATATATTTTGCTTTTAAATCTAAAATAGTTTTATAAGTAAATTAATTACTAATATATTTTGCCTTTTTAGAAATACATTATGGTTTTCTTGAATCATAAAAATAAAATAATTTTGGGTAAAATATTTTTTATGATCTCGTTACAAATATAGATCATAATAACTTTCTAAAAATATAAGATCTCCTTTACCAATTTACCATTACACATTGGTAACCCTTAAAAGTCACATAGACGGACCATCATACGCTATCGTGCACCCCTCGCTCGCACCATCGAACCTTCAGGTTAACCCACATCCGATCACATATCGCCACTAGCAACGCCACCGTCCACCACCGTCTCGCCGCCGATCGGAACCGACCACCGTCACCTCCGGCGCCTTCCGCTTTCCAATCACCGTCGCCCGATGATCATCAACACTTTACCTCCTTTCATCTCTTTCGGTACCTCAATTTCCACCATATATACATATCTGTAATTTTCAATTGTATATACGCATTTGTATCTAGATATCAGATTAAACACCCCTAATTCCACATATCAACCCCTTCGCTATTGCTTCAATACCTACATTCTTCAATTAGTATCCATAATTTCCCTTAGGGTTTTCCACTTACGGTGGTAACGTAATTTCATATTTTCATCATCAATATCTGATTGATTCCATCATTTCGCCCTCATAATTGTGATGTTTTCGAGTTGAGATAGTTGGAGCCCTAGATCTTAGTGTTTCCTGTTTTAGATTTAGGGTTCATAAATCATACTTTGGTGATTCTGTGTGGTTCATACTATGGATCGTGTTCCTGTGGAAGTGATTGGGAACATATTATCACACCTTAGGGCTGCTAGAGATGTTGTAATTGCTTCAACAACTTGTAAGAAGTGGAGAAAAGCTTGTGATAAACATCTTCATATGCTTTCGTTTAATTCGAACGATTGGCCTGTTTTTCGTGATCTGACAACGAGCAGGCTCGAGATATTGATTACGCAAACTATATTTCAAACTAAAGGGTTGCAGGGATTGTCTATATTGATGGATGATGTTGATGAGTTTTCGGCTTCTGCTGTTATTGCTTGGCTGATGTACACTAGAGAGACGCTGCGCTGCTTGTCTTATAACGTTCGAACCACTCCTAATGTCAACATTCTTGACATTTGTGGGCGGCAAAAGCTTGAGCTTTTGGCTTTGGCTCATAACTCGATCACTGGGGTGGACCCGAATTATCAAAGATTTCTTTTTTTGAAGTCACTTTGTTTGAGCTATGTTAGCATATCATCGTTGGATCTTAATTTGTTACTCACAGCTTGTCCAAAGATTGAGTTTTTGGGTCTTATAAGTCCAGAAATCGCCATCACTGATGCTCAAGTAACAGTCGAATTGACCAGTCAGACGTTGAAGAAAGTCTACATGGAAGCCATAAGTCTAGACAAATTTACGCTAGAAGCTGATAATCTTGAGAAGCTGCATTTAAAAGATTGTGCTCTTGAGCTATTTGAGCTTGGTGGGAATGGTAAATTGAAGCATTTCAAGATGGATGATGTGAGCATCTTACATCTTGACATTATTGACCCCATGGATGATCTTGAAGTCATTGATGTAAGCAATTTCACGATTATTTGGTCAAAATTTTATCAGATAATCTCTAAATCTTCAAAATTGAGGAGGCTTCGGTTATGGAACGTGGTGTTTGATGATGAGGTTGACTTTGTTGACTTGGAATCAATTGCTTTATGTTTCCCTGAATTAAACTATCTTGCATTGAGTTATGAATTGAGAGATGACTTAAAAGAGGGCGTTCTTCATTATAGCTTGCAAGGTTCATCGTCGATGGAAAATGTGACTGATTTGGATATTGGATGGACTGTTCTTGATGAACATTTTGCAGATTGGGTCGCGTCTTTGCTAAAAAGATGTTTGAATCTTAAAAAGTTAATCATTCATGGGGTTGTTTCAGAGTCTAAAACACATGTTGAGTGTCATATGCTGGCTAGTTTTACTTCATCAATTGTTCAACTTATGAGACAATACATGCATGTCAATGTTCAGTTTGAATATGAATAAAGATTTTGCAGATTTCTTTCTGGATTCAAGTTCTCATTACAGTCTTTCTATATAAAGGCTCAAAACCATCATCTTCAAACGCCCAGATTAATGGTCTTTTGGCATCTATTTGCAGGTAACTTTGCTGTTCTATGCCTATAATCATTCATATATACTTTTGGTTGATGCTTTTCTTATGAATAATTTCATTCAGTGCATAGTTCACACCCACATATTCTTGTTTCAAATCGATTCATACTTTGTGTTGCCATTGGGTGCTCTTAGTAGGGTGATGTGGGTTAAACAACTTTTAGAGTAACTTACCCTTAAACTGGATGCTAAGAAAAAACACCGAAGCAGCCTCCTTGTTACATTTTTGGAGTTAGCCGAAGACCGCGCTCCAAACAGAAGTAGGGTGATGCGGGTTCACAATGTCTAATCCTCTTCTTAATGCATTTCATTTGCTCACATTCAAAAACCAACTGTAACTTTGTTTCTAGTTAAAATCAAACAATTTTTAGTAACAAAAATGAAGGACGTGTGCATTTCTTTATATTTGGAAGTACACTCACACCCAAGTTGACCTTTACAACTTCACAAGTTAATTGATCATTAGGTACATGATAAAGAAAAACCAACTAAAACCTAGCACAAACTTCAATTTTCTAACTTAATTAACTCTTGTCCTAGCTAATTCTTCATGACTGTTGATTGATCCTAACAATCTAGGGATTATTTAGTTGCTATTGAAGAAATTGGAAGATCAGCCTAGGGTGGTCACAAAACCGCACTTCGATTCCTGTTCGTGAAGTTGTGAAGTAAGAAGAAAATAGAACTTATCGTCTTAGGCTTGAAGTTCCTACACAACAATGAAAGTGAAGACAACTGATGTTCTATTTCCACAAGAGCATGCTACATTGTGCACATTCACCCTTGACATAAGAAGATCGAGAGATTAAGATTTAATTCAATAGGGTATATACTATCGACGTTAAGTGTGTAATCAGATGTTTTATGAAATGAAAAGACGATACCGACCCTCACATGAGGGTCACATGGGATCACTTAACAGAAATGCTAGTTGTAATGTTTTAGAGATGAAAAGTGTGAAAAAACAATGCGCGTGAACAAGATGTTAAAGGTTTAAGAATTAGACGAAACTTGGTGTTATAACTTTCTTGTTAAATAGTTAAATATAATAACTAAAAAGTTATCAAACATCAATAGTAAAGTATAAATATATAATAAATAGTCATAGTTATAACTTTCTTGTTAAAAAGTTATACAAGCACTATAAAAAAATAAAAATAATAACTTGAAAAACAAGTCTACATTTTTATACTGTAATTGGGTTGAAGACTTATTCAAGGGGGACTGAAAAACTCTTGATCGTCTGCAAGTACCATATCTGTGAATCTGTCCACATAGGATTCCCCCTAGTGAATCTTTTTCGGCTTCATTTTTGTAATTATAAATGGTAATATTATAAATATGTTTATATATGATTTTTAATATTAAGTAACTCATCTTTATGGTTTCTAGATGCCGGGCTTTATTTATTTAAAATTATATTAATGTTATAATACATTAAATTTATATCTAAGAGAGTTAATTTTTTACATGAAACGAACTCAATACAAAACTTATGGATTTGGGTTTATATAAATGAGTTCAGACAAGTTTTAAGTCAAGATTGTGAACGCATTTAGTTAAACAGACTGTATTCGTGTCAACAAGAAATTAACCAATTTAACTCATTTATTTATTTATTATTATTTTTTAAACATGTTGTGTTAGTTCCAAATTTCAACACTTAGAAGAGAACTTGATATAATATTTTCTAACTAAAATACAGTTTGTATTTATATATAAAATTGTATTCTTTTTGTTATAAAATAGTAACTATAAAGTATCAATATAAAAAAAATATAAAAATTAAATAAGTCAAGCTGAAACAGGTCGTGCTCATGTCAAGCGTATTTTCGTGTTGTCTTTGGGTTCATATATCTAACAAATTTTTTGGGCCGGAGTCCATTGAAGAACCTACCCTTTGGGTAGAGGGTCACTCACTCCTCGTAAACTTTTTTTTATTTATTTATAATAATAGTTATAATTCACAGCAGACATGCGCACTTGAAATTTTGATACCAACCACAAAATTTTAAGATCGAACCGAATGAAATATAAAACATCAACCCAATAATATTTAATTTTAGTATTTAAAATTTTACTAATATCTATTATAAACAAATTAACAAAAAATAACAATCAATTTGGATAATTTAAACTCATTTTAAATAAACTAATTTGAATAATTTAAGTTCAAACTAAAGAACTAACTTTAATACTCATCTAACTATCAATTATTAATGCTTTTAACTTAATGCAATTAATTTTATTCACATTCTAAGGCCCTAGAATATATTGATTTAAGTACATTTTTATTTAGATCTTGCTGAACGAAAACTAACTAATCATCCTAATCAACGAAACACTGTATTTCTATTATGTATTTTTAACACCGATCGAAGTACTTTTATTTTGTATTTTTGATATCTAACTTAATTTTATCTTTATGAATGTATGACTCGACTACACCCATTCCAAATAAGATAATAAAAATATTAATATTTAGCTATATTCAACGACCCTAATAATTTTCCAACCCCTATCGGAAAAATTACCTGAATTCACTACTGTTTGGGTCATGTTTGGGTTCATGTTAGATTGGACCCGCCAACCTGTGAACATAACCTGTTTAGCACCCTTATTTATATCATACAATATCTTTACTTATATGGTCACAAGAATCACGAAAAAGAATAATGTATCTTCTTTTAGTTTCTTGAATAGCAAGAATTTTCATCGAATATGCAGACATGATTCGCTAAGTACAACCTCGTTTCTCCTTAATTGCATACACGTAGATCACAAAAAGTCACCTTTAATGTGTACCACAACTATTTTTTTATATCGCTCTAAGCTAAGATTTGTGCATTTGAATGCGAGTTTTACATTTAGGTTCAAATACTATATAGACTTTTTGAGACAATAATTTAAGAACAAGTATTATTCTTATAGTGATCCAGATGTGAAAAGAGACATCAAATCTATAGTGTGCGCAAAGGGGAATGAGTTGTCGACAACAAAATCTTGCTATTTATGTAAATTTATTTCAAATCATTTTTATCATATCATAAGTTTTAATGCTTACACAATTAAAGTTTACTTCTAGGATTTAAATAACGTGTTGAAGACAACTTCAAATAAAATATCATTTTGTTGTTATCCCTACTAAAGGATGATAACTTTTATACAAATAAAATGCGAAAGGTTTTGTGATTAATTAAGAATAATCAAGAAAACTAACAAGATTTGACCTATGATTTGGTCAAAGTTTTGTACAAAGATAGAACTAAGAAGTGATCAAGGTACAACAATACTTTATGCATGAAACATATGATCAATTAGTGAACATCCTATTCCCAAAAGTTTCCATGTGTAGTAAAATCAAGAAATGGATGTCCAATACAAATGCATACCTAATCCATTATAGTAATAACTTTATCTTGTTGTTTGGGTCCAATAACTTCTCTTGGCCAATCATTGTTTTTATAATAAAAAGGAATAATTTGGTAAATGTCAAAGTAACCCCCAAGTGGTTGATGAAAACAACATAAAATATTTTCCATACAACTTTGGTCGAGAGAGAGAGAGAATGGGTCCATTATTTTTTTTAGATTTAATGGAATTTTAGTTTTATAACTTTATTATTTGATATGATAGGTAACCTAATAAAAACTTTAAAATTTTAGTTAGTGGCTGTTTGGTAGTTTTTTAATGATTCGGAGATTGTCTATTAATGGTTTATGGTTTTATAATAGTTAAAAGATAACCTTAAGTCTGAATAGTTAACAGATAACCATTAAAATGTTACGTTTAACTATTTAGACTTAAGGTTATCTTTTAAACATTAAGAGTGTATGAACCATTTAACCTTTTAATGGCCATTAAAAAGCTACTAAACAACCCCGTAGCAATCAATGGGTAAAAAAGAAACTACTATTGAAAACTTTCAAAAGATTATCTTTTTCTTATACATTATAGGATAAAAAATGTTTTGTTTGCTAGAAAATCTTACTTAGCAATAAAGAAGTTTTATTGTTATTCTATTATGTCGTTGAAGTGATCATGATCTTATAGTCTAGTGACATTGATAATTGATTTTTATAAAACTGATGTGAGATAAAATACTTGCAGGTAAAAGACTAAAAGGTTAGGTGCTATTTAGGAGTAAAAATTTATATCGCTTAAGTTTTAAATTACTACTTTTTAAAAACTATTGATAATTAGTTAGGCCAGTAAACAGTCTTATTCCTTGATTCATATAATGGATGTAAGTTAGCACTTTTTATATTTATCTAAACTTCACATGAAGGGTTATCTCTACGTAGCCTTTGTACGAGAAGATAAGTGGTTAGACTTAAAGTCTTTTTAGTCTTTGTAGGAGGACTTAAAAGAGTCTTGTTGACCGACGACGATTAGAGCCCTTATAATCAAGTTTTGGAATTTACATGCCCGTATTAAGTTTACCTCCGAAAGCATTAGGCTTGGAATACCTTATTAGGGTCGCCGCATCACTAGAGTATCAATCTAACCTTATGTGTGTATTATATCAATAATAAACGTTGCAAACTACCTTAATTATTAGCATCATACGTATAACTTATGTTACTGTTTAAATATATAACTAGTGAAAATGCCCGCGCGTTGCGGCGATACGGCTGTTGCGTGGTTTTTTGGGAATTTGATTTTAGTCGATATCGGCTCAGTACGTTATGATGTAAATTAAATAATCAAAATATAATTATTGAAAAAATTGAATGAAAGAAAACAATTACATAAATTACAAAAGTCTTTAAGATAACTATATTATACCAACAAGATTAGTGAAAGCAAAGGTGGTATTTGTGGTCGGAAATCACTTATTATCTAGATTTTAGGGGGGGTTTCGTTTTATAAATGTAGGTTAGAGTTTTATGATCATCGTAGGCAGCTTTCGGTAGTAATTTGCATAGACCAGAGAAAGTTAATAGAGAATTTATCACAACAAATTACCATCTTGATTGTTATTGAGCTTTTAATAACCGACAAGGGGAAAAGGGATTAGCGCTCAATCGTAGTGGATGAACGGAATTGAAAGTAAATGGCGGTTTTGTTTGGCCACATGTATATGCTTTAGCATTTATGTTATAAGCATCATATATTATATTTTATTGTAAAGGTATAAATGAAATAAAATGGTTAATTTTTTATGTAAAATTATCATTCAATCCTTCTTTCATTTTTATTAGAAAAGATATAGATAAATATTAATATTATTAAACTCATAATATGCCCCTAGAAAAATATTAGTATTATAGTTATTATAAACATGAAGATATATATACATATATATATATATAAGTTATATACTTAAATATTTAAATAAAATAATACTTAATTTAAATAATATTTAGTTATAAAAATATAATTAGTAAATATAAATTTAAATGTCAATTTATAATATCATAAATAAAATAAAATTTAATGAAGTGAATTAAATAATATCATATTATTAAATAATGTATCAATAATGTTTATTAAATACATGAAAGAGACAAGGGCAAAAATACCAAGATATAAAAAATTTAATTGATAAATTTACCATATTGCCCCTAAAATATCTTAAAATCTTAAT
The DNA here is from genome assembly GCA_025506415.1 of Flaveria robusta. NCBI lineage: Eukaryota > Viridiplantae > Streptophyta > Magnoliopsida > Asterales > Asteraceae > Flaveria > Flaveria robusta. The sequence continues at coordinate 3,166,349 of CM046464.1, read as the reverse complement.
CAATTCTCTATTCTATCCTTTTAAATGTATTGCACTCATTTGTACATGTTGATTTAAAAATTGTATGTTTGGCAAAATTATATCTCTATCTAGAGAGATTTATTAAAATAATATAAGTATTAAAATAAAATAATACTTAATTTAAATAGTATTTAGTTAAAAAAATATGATCAATAATTATAAATTTAAATATCAATTTATATTATTATAAATAAAATAAAACTTTAGTTTTAAAAGTATGATTAGTAATTATAAATTTAAATGTCAATTTATATTATTATAAATAAAATAAAACTTAATGATGTGAATTAAATAATATCACATTATTAAATAATTTATTAATAATGTGTATTAAATAATACAATAATTAGAAAAAGTTAATTAAATGAGGGCAAAAGTGGAATTATTGTATGAACCACTTGTACTATATGTTTAAAATGTTGTATAGGTGTTTTACACTTTAAATAAAATTACCATCTTATCCTTCTAATATGTATTATATAGTAGTATAGATAATATGTATTATATAGTAGTATAGATATAGATAATAGACATTCTAATAGTATGAAACTTTAATTATTGGAGCATGTATCAAACTTAACCTCTTCATCCCAATAAGATGGTGTTATCATGTAAGGCTTTGGGAATTATATTTAAATAATAGCAAGTGTTAGGGAATGAAAATTTAAATGTGGAACATTCAGTGAAACCTAATTATCATGTTGTTGAGATAATATAAAAAACGATCGTTATTTCAATTCATTTCATAAATACAATAACATATATAATAAATTATAGAAAACAATAAAAACTTGTGTTGTTAATCTAAAACATATCCACAGAGAATAAAATAATACTACACACAATTATTTTTAATATCTATAGTACCATTGAACATATGTTTGTTGTGGTTAAAGTTTTACATCCAAGATGGACTTGAATAAAAGAAATTTAAATAAAAAAGAATCTTGATGTGGCAATGTATTAGGTAGTGACAAGGAATGGATATTGACCCATCAACAACATCAAACAAGTTCATCTTCTCTAAATATTGGATGTGCTTTATGCTCTTGTATCATTATTCTAATGCCTAGTTGATCGATGTTTCACATAGTTGCATGTTGTGTATAAAGTGTTGTATTTTATGCATCAAAAGTTGTACCTTGGCATCAAAAGTTGTATGACAAGTCATATAATGTACACATGACCCATGTAACTAAATGGAAACAGGTTTTTGGATGGTAAATAAGCTACAATCAAGTTTTAAATGAGTTAAGCGGGTTATAATATAGTCATACGCGATGAAACCAATCAATATGTAGATTGGTTGCTAATTGGCTAAAGCACTCTGATTAGGTTGCAATGACTTTTTAGGTAGTTAATTGAAATTGGACAAAATGCAATTGAAGAGTCTAAGTGGCCAAAATGAGTAGATAATAAAATTTAAAATAAAGTATATGGTAAAATTGTGTTTTTAAATGATAAATACATTAAATTTACTCAATTTACTACTCAAATGCTTGATTTGTCTGTTAGACATGTATGCCTAGTTACATATATATTATTAATTTTCAATATAATCATGTATAATGGTTTGTATTTTATGCTTTATAGGTTGTATTTTATCTTAATTTTTTTCACTTTCAACTTTAGTCTTATGTACTTTTCATCTTTACAAAATTTTCGTTTTATGTTTTGGTCTAAAATTTTCGAGTTAACATGTCATAATATGCATATGTGGTTTAACTTTTTTCCTCAATTTTTTCGTTTAACGGTTGCGTTGTGTTTTACGTTTTGGTTTATTTTTTGGCACATTAACACGCCGCAATTGATGTGCATGGTTCAACGTTTTTACGTCTATTTGTCGTTCCGTTTTATTTTTGCATTCTTATTTATTTTGTTTTACTAGTTTTTTTAATGTTGGTGGTCGCTAGCGACGGTATGACATTGATGCTCCTTGACACAGTATTACACCTCCACCACGACGTGTGGGGCTTGATACTAGTTGAATACAATTTTCAACTCAAACCAGGTAAGATAGATATGATAAGTGGTAGCAAATATTTATTTGCAAGCGACTTTCACATTAAAGTCAATGAACTTTGATTGGTATTTGAAGAAAATGACCTTCATATTTTAGGACTATGAATCTCACATGTTTTGTTGAAGAGTGTACTGCTCATACTGATATCAATGAAGCTCACAACATGGTGAAATGGCTCATACCATGTGATTTTACATGAGTTTTATGTAATAATATCATTAGTTCATTAGACGAATACATTTTGAAATATCCAAGTTGAAATTTTAGGCTGGCTAATATTGGGTGCCATGTGCATGGCACACAACTATGCACCCAAAGGCATAACCGCGTTTTAAGTTTTAACTAGCAGAAAATTTTAGTGTTACCAAATTGGTCATGTTGTATGTCATTTTAACGATGAAAATACATTGATTAAAGTCATCAAAAGCACACATTACATCGCGATAGCTATGTGGCACCCTAAATTTTAATTTCATGTTATGTATATGAGAGACCATAACCATGCATCACAAATCCACCACACAACTATCTACATATAGAACATAGTCAAGAGCCATATATTTCACTTTTTAATTGGTCGTTTTAAAAGTGATTTGGTACTGGTCTTTGAGACTAATCGTATGTATTCATTTAGTGTTATCACTATACATGTGCGATATATACTTTAGGTAAAGTTCCCCAAATCGAGAAGAAGAATAATCGAGCTTCTTGACGGATCAGGTTGAAAGTTTAATAGCTCTTATTTTGTATTATGATGATTGAGCTCATCTTTAACCTATATGTTGGTTTTAACTTTACAATCATACTTATATTTGTAATTATCTGGTGTTAGATACCAATGGTTAAGTTGGACGTATATTAAAACTATTTCATATCTATGGCTACATGTTTGATTTGAAAATTTAATACTATTTTGTGAATTATAATAACTCAACCCAAACATTAGCTGATTGATAAACAAGTTAGACGCATAAACCTACTTACAGCCCGGATTGGATTTATGTTATATCAAGAATTACAATTTAACCATCTACCATAATCAGGTTTATATTAATAAATCAACACAATATTTAACCTAGAACTAAAAGTATTAAATGATATAAATAACATAACTAACATATCATTTATGTAGTAGTCAACAAAATAATAATCCTACAATCTTACAACTTATTCTACTTTCATAGTTGCATGTATAGTTATGTACCTTTACACTCATAAAAAGAAGATTGTAAGTTTGAAAGTGAAGAAAGACCTTTTCTTTTTTCTACATAAAAGACCTCCTTTAATGAAAGAAAACCTTGTCTCATTTGCATTTCTATTGGTTAAAAAGCAAAATGTTAATTAATTTAATAAATTAAAAATATCATATAGCCTTAATATTACTAGTACTTGCAAGGCTCAGAGGAGCCCAAAAGAGCAACCAATAGAAAAACGTAGGCGGTTAGACAGTGGAATAGGAGTCAGTGATTTCTAGTGGGTTCCTGCCAAAACATTTTCTTCAATTTTATATACAAAACAAACATTAAAATATTTTTAAGATCATTTTTTATTATTTCTGTTTTGTCTTCAAACCCAACAATTTCTTATACTTTTATAAAGTTTCTTGAATCTTTATTTTATTATTTTCTGTTTGTCTTCAAACCCCACAAAGAGAAGAGAAGGTGTTACAAGGACAAGATTTGTGTACTTTGTTATATGATCTTCAAATTATGTTCATAATAATAATAATAATAATAATAACTATTATTATTTTTAACTAGCTTGAGGTGATATGAAGTTATCAATACCTTAGGTTTCTTCATAGAGAAGCAGATTGAGAGTTGAGAGTTTAGACCCCATGAAAGATTAAAAGTTGAAATGCTAAAAGAGAGACAGAAAGTAGAGAGAGAAAGTTAGAGAGTGAAAGAGACATGTTTGAGAAAAAGACTCAACTTTTCTTTGGTGGCTATTTAGATGTTACCTTGATTTGATGTCTTTGATCTTCTTCTTCATCAAGTCATCATCTTTTAGTTCTTCAACACACAGTTTCACCTGAAAAACTGTTACTTTCTTTGTAATTATCTACTAAATTCTATGAGAATTTATGAATTCTTGAACTTTTTTCATGATTTTTTATGTTTTTATGATATGGGCTTTTGTTTATTTACTCAATTTTGTTTGCAGAGTTCAAAATCTTGAAAAAAGGAGTGAGCTTTGATCATCTTCTTCACCTCTTCATCTTCTTTTAGCTCTTAACCACTTATTGTGAGATTCTGGAACTTTTACATGATCATTTCTGGTTTTTATGATATGGGCTTTTGTTTATATACTCAATTTTGCTTGCAGATTTCAAAATCTTGAAAAAAGGAGTGAGCTTTGATCATCCTTTTCCACTCTTCATCTTCTTCTAGCTCTTAAACACAAATGATAGTTTGTGAGATTCTTGAACTTTTACATGATCATTTATGGTTTTTATGACATGGGATTTAGTTAATTTACACAATTTCATTTGCAGATTGCATAATCTTGAATCATAGTGGTGTGAAAGAAGATTTGCATGGCTAGTCATAGAGTTGAAGAGACTGCACCTTCTCACCATCACCACCACCACCAACACCTCCAATACTCTGTTTTTCCTGCCTTTAATCCTCCAAACACAAGCTTCATGTACAATAATTTTCATTTTTATTCTAACTTTATCCAAAAGTTTCAATCTTTTTGACACTGTTACATTCTAATCCTCTGTTTTCTTGACACTTTTCTTCATGTTTATCAGTAATCCAGAAGGGTCACCTTTTGATTTTGGAGAGCTAGAAGAGGCTATTGTTCTTCAAGGATACAAGATTCACACTGATGAAAACAGTAAGATTTCACTTTCTTCCATTGATTTCATCACACTTTACTTTCTGTTACTCCCTTTAACTTTTGCTAAAGTGTAACCAACTTCATCCTCATTATTCCTCAAGAACACACAAACACACTAGTGTGTTACAAAAAGATGTTTGAAAGTGTCAAAAGATACCAACTACACCCTCTTGAATCAACAATAAAACAGAGGAAAAACAGAAAATCAGAAAGGGATTAGGTATCAATTTTTCTACCCAAAAGTGTGATTGTGATACTAAATGATATTTCTTTGTTGTGATGTTGTTGCAGCTTTATACCAAACAGTACCAAGGCCTGCAGCTACTCTGGATATGTTCCCTTCATGGCCTATGAGAGCTCATGAACCCCCAAGAGTAATTCTTTTGTTCCTTAACATCTTTCACCATTTTCTTTCATTCTCATATTTAGTATAAAACAATTTTTAACTTCAAAGATTGGATCATATGACTTTTGTTTGGTAAAAGATCATGATTTTAGGTTGATATAGTATGAATTTAACACACCCAATTAAGTAAATTCACTTTTTCTTTTTCTTTTTTTTTTTGTTGGTTTTTTTTTTTTTGGGGGGGGGGGGGGGGGGGGGGGGGTTAGCTATTTTGAAGAAAATTTCTAGATGAATTTCAAAGATTGAATAAGTAATTTTCTTCTCTTGACCTTCTCTGTTTTTACCATTTCTCTACACCATTTTCTAGCATTCACATAATTAGTAAAAAATCAATTTCAACTTCAGTCTTTATCAACAAGTTATCCCATTTTTTGTAACAACTTGATTGTATCAAAGATTGACTCAATGACGCTTGTTTGATTAAAAAACATGTTTTTAGGTTAACATGGTATGAATTTTACATACCCAATTCACTAAATTCAATTTTTAACAATTTGTAAGCATATTCAAGATGAATCTCCAAGACCCAACAAGTAATTCTCTTTTCTTGGGTCTTTCTATTATGAAAAATAGGTGAGTAATTCGAGTACAGATTCAGGATCAGCTGTAAATGCAACAATTGCAAGTAAGCCAGAAACTCATTCTCACGTAGAACCAGAATCTCCTATGAGTAGTAATAATAGACGACCATCTTCAGAACAACAACAACAACCACCACCACCACAACAACAAGAACAAATATTCCGACAACAATTGCAACATCTTCAAATACCACAACAACAACTTGAGATGGAAAGTGAAGAAGGGGTTAGTCCTGTAACAACAGGAGGGTCATCACATTCTCAACAAGCCCAAAAGGTTTATTTTTCTTTTTTTTATTTTCTTGTCTATCCAACATTTAATCTTCTACAAAAAAACACCATTCATAACTATTTTCTTTAACATCATAATATCATGCCTATAACACCTGAAATAATAGAAAATTAACAGCAAGTATTTGTTTTTCATATATGTTCCCTTGACTTATGAGAGAGAGTCCCTTTTTTTTGTTTTTCATCTCAAAGTTGATGGTTTTTACTGTAATGATTACTCAAATCCCTAATACTTCAGTTTACATCAACTGAAAACTATAAAAAGAATAATAAATTAGAACAATATTTAAAATGTTGTATTTTCATTCTAATCTTGGGTTTTAATTTTTCATGCAGAAGAAGGGGACTGGGTCAACATCAGAGAAAACAATGGATGCCAAGGTTCATTTTGTTATATACATACATACATACACATTTTAACCCGACCCGTTTTGACGTGTACCAACATTAGATAAAAGGGTTTATTTATGTCATGAAAGGATGAATTAATGATTTATTCGACCAACTTCAACTTAACCCGTTTTGACCCGTAACCTAACCCACACCGGCCATTTGACATTTATGTATCAACAAACATAATTTTGCAAATATAAATAACTTTTGATAAATTACCAAACTACAAACACAAAAAAGCATCAATCTTGATAACTTTTTATGAATTTAATTGAGTTTGAACTTGACACTGTTTGCAGACATTGAGGCGCTTAGCTCAAAACCGAGAAGCAGCAAGAAAGAGCAGGCTCAGAAAAAAGGTTTCTTGAATCATCAAACTAATATTATTTTCCCTCATGTTAATCGCTCCAAACTCGCGGGTTCAATTGTTCAGACCCGCGTTACATGATCACCAAAATGATCGCGGGCTCAATCGTTTGCAGGCATACGTTCAACAGCTAGAGTCCAACAGAATACGGCTAGCTCAACTTGAACAAGATCTTCAACGCGCTAGATCACAGGTTTTTTACCTATACCCCTCATATGTAACTGTAATATTTTGTCTGAGCTTAATAAAAAAAACCTAGTTGCAGCCTGTGAACTTAGGCCCCACTGGCATCGAACCATTTTAAATTCTTGTGTTGTTTATTTTCTATCTTTGCCACTTTGTTCCTAACATATTATTTTGATATTTAGGGGCTGTTCTTGGGAGGTGGTGGAGGGAACCTTAGTTCTGGTTAGTTATTAAACTACATAAAGATTAAAAGTTACAATGATATTAACTTATTATATGGTATGATATGATTCTGTATGTGCAGGTGCAGCGATATTCGACATGGAATACACGAGATGGCTTGATGATGATCAGAGGCATATGGCTGAACTGCGAAAAGGGTTGCAATCGCACTTATCTGATGGTGATTTACGCGTAATAGTAGATAGCTTTGTTGCACATTATGATGAAATCTTCAGGTTTAAAGGTGTTGCAGCTAAATCTGATGTGCTCCACTTGATAACCGGCATGTGGACTACCCCAGCCGAACGTTGCTTCCTTTGGATGGGTGGTTTTCGGCCCTCAGAGCTTATCAAGGTTTCATATTTACATTGTAAATGTAAACGACCCGTTTGACCTGAACCCAATTTAACAGAATATGTTTTGACCCGTTATACAACTCGACTGACAGTTTGTTTTACACCAAATGATGTTTTGTTTTGTTTTGTGTGTTTGATTTGACAGATGTTAGCTGTTCAACTAGATCCTTTGACAGAACAACAAGTTGTGGGAATTTATAGCCTGCAGCAGTCCACACAACAAGCTGAAGAAGCCCTGACCCAAGGTTTAGATCAGCTATATCAGTCGTTGGTTGACACCATTGCTAGTGGGTCCATCAACAACGGGGTCCACCATATGGCGGTCGCGCTAGGGAAACTTACGAATCTCGAAGGATTCGTTCGTCAGGTAAAACATAAACCTAACTATAATTGGGATCATTGTTGATGCTCTAAGTGTTTTTCTAATTGTTTTGGTTAACAACTAACTTATTACACTGTAGGCTGATAATTTGAGACAACAGACGTTGCATCAACTGCATAAGATACTGACAGTTCGACAAGCAGCAAAATGTTTTTTGGTGATTAGCGAGTATTATGGTCGTTTGCGGGCATTGAGTTCTCTTTGGGCTTCTCGGCCTCGCGAGTAAGATATTGAATTTATTGTTTCGTCTCTTTTGGTTTGTTAGATTTATGGGTCGAAGTAGACGGCGTCTTGAGTCTATTGACCCTTTGACTCACCAAATTTTCTATTTAAAGTATCTAATATTGTTATTTTTTAGTAGTCTGATCGATCTTATAGTTTTTTTAATTTTATAATATCTTTTGTTGTAGGGCACTGATAAGTGATGAAAACTCGTGTCAAACGAATTCAGATTTACAAATGGTGCAATCTTCACAAATTCATTTTTCAAACTTTGGATGATGAAATGGAATTGGTGATTTGGGAATGGCCTTTGTTTAAGGCTTCACCTTTAGCTACTTAATTTCAGAGGATATAATTAATTAGCTTATTGAGGTTTTCTTTTTAAATTTTATTTAGATTATTGTCCTTTTTTATTGTCTATTTTAGAAACAAATTAAAATATTTATGACTGTGCTATCTTGTAAATGAAAATTGTCTTGGTGAATTTTTATGATTGATGGTTTAAAGAAATCTATACTAATAATTGTTTATATTTTTTGACACATGACATTCTCACAATCAATGTTTTATTCATTTTTCCGCCTAAACTATTTATTTTATTTTTTAAAAGTCAAATAACTAATTTTTAAATATTTCTTTTTTTCTCTCTCTCCAATATAAATTCAAGTCTTTGAATTAATAATTTTTAAAATATTTTTTCATTAAATAAAAACTAAGTATTTTGATTAAAAAATATTTATTTTTTAAAAAATAAAAATTTTCTAAAACTATGATTTCTAAAACAATGAAGCTTTTTTAAATTATGAAATATTTAAATTCAATTTTTTTATATAATAAAAGTTTTATAAAATAACATTTATTTAAAACAAACATGGAGTTTTTAAACAACAAACTACTCATAAAATAATAAAAAATTTTCAAAGCAATTTTTTAAAACAAAAGTTTTAAAAATAATAAAAAAATTAAAATACTTAACCATACGTAAATTTAATCATATGTTATATTAAAATAACGTTTTACAATTTCTACTAATCATCAATAAATATTTAATATTTTTTTTATTCAACCCGTGTAATACATGGGGATATAACGTAGTTATAAATATTTGAAATATTTATCAAATGAAACTCTGCTGCATTTTTATTACTAGAACACTACAAGCATATTATAATTTCTTTTAAATGAACTTTGCTAGTTAGCACATAAATATGTGACATAATATATGAATAGTTACGAATTTTAGCATATATAATTTTTTACCTATTTCAACCCAAACACTTACATGCAACCATTTTTCTGGTTTAACGATAAAAAGAATCACTTTTTAACATGTTAGAATTCAATTGTAGTGGTTTTAAACTAAAACCACAAGTTGATTCAAAAACCAAATTCTACTATATGTGTCCTCCAATCCAGTGTTTTCAAAATGTACTGGACCTATTGATTGGACAGGCTAGACCAGGAACCGGTCATATAATTAGTGCGGTTATGCATATTTTGAGTGTTTCCTTTTGAATCGGTCGGATTGGTGAACCGAAGCGGGTGGTTGGACAGGAATTTAGTTTTTTTTTTCTTTTCTTTTAAATCTCATTTTTCACATATGAATGGTCTCTAGAAACACACATGAGCTCATTTTCTATGCAAATGAGGAAGAACTAAACACTATAGTCTCCTTATTTATCATTTAATCTATCATAATTGGCATAACTACTCTTTTTGGCATTTCTTTAACGATGAACTCACACATTTTAGTACTAAAGACAAGATTTAAATCCTCACACCTCACTACTTGAAGGGACATAATTATTTAAACACCTTAATATCACTAGGCTACAAGCTTTTTGTTTTTCTCTAACATTTAATTGCTTATATTTAAGTCTTTGCTTAACATTATTTTTAACTTAGAAAAAGTACTTATTCACCACCACAACTTAATAATACGAATTGATGAATTTTAATATCAATCCACATATATCTTTCATTTATTAATTATAAAATCAATCTATAAATTTCTTGGTATCATATTACTAATACTTTATAATAGACAAATTGGATTTTAATAATCCAAACTATTACCTATTGGCCGATAATAATCCATATTATCAATTTGGCCGGTAACACTCCTAACTTTCACTTGTATTACCAACAACAGTCCTAATGACATAATTTTTAATTTTTTATGTTTGATTTGGACTCGATTCGGTTCGTAACAATAATTATGAACGAATGAAGAAACATACAAGCTAAATTGAGACTAAAATAGATACAAATTAAGCGTTAAAAATTAAAAATTATGTCACTGGGACTGTTGTTGGTTATAAAAGTGAATTGGAGTATTACCGGCCAAATTAATAGTATGAATTATTATCGGCCAATAGGTAATAGTTTGGATTATTAAAATCCAATTTGTTTAAAAATTAAAATGGAATCATTCACTACATTAAGTACAAGTATCATGTTGATGACAAAATGATTATCTTCTCTAACCGTAGGGTTTCTTATTTTTATATATTAATTTAAAGTTTCATATTTACAATTCCCCTCGACTTTCTTGAATTACTACTTTTACCCTCTTATTTTTTTATTAAAACTTTAATAACTATCATCTTGACCCCCTTGAGTTTCTAAAGCTTTGGATTTACCCGTTATACATTTTTACTTGAATAAATCTAATTTCTTACATTTTTACTTAAATTTGAGTTCGTCTACGTTATGTCGTAAATTTTGTCGAAAATGCGTTGGTCAAATATAAAACGTTACATGCCAATTTTTATATACGCTTTGAGTTGTCTACGTTCGACGTAGATTTTGTTTAAAAACGAGTGATATCAAATATAATTTGTTTTCGTTCACCGATATAAATTCGAGTAACTCTACGTTTCAACATAAATTAAGTTTGAAAACAAACTGATACAATTGTAGTCTCTACATTATTAAATCATGTAGGGCGCTGCCGCACCATGTGGGTATAGTTACTAGTTACTTCAATTTATCAAATATATAACAGTAAAATTATTTTTATTCTCAACATCATATTTCGCCTTTAACAACTAGCATGTGCTTAGCGTATTTTGTTTTCAGTAACGTCTTATCAACACATGTCATAGGATTAGAAAGTTTAAAAACCATCTAGGGTTTAGGGGTGCTTCTAGTGAAAAAAAGTATGTTCCCTTTTTTAAGGGCATTCATGAAGAATGATAGAGTTGTTCAACTTTCCACCATTTTAAACTTCATTTTTCCAACTCATCCTTTCATTTAATGTTCATACATCTTTAACAGACTTCTTAACAATACACTTATATTTGTATTTAACTACATACTACCAAGCTTGAAAACATTGGTGGCTTCCATTTTGATGTATGACATGTAAGATTAGGGTTCAAACCTCCATATAGTATGTACTTGGCTTTTGATGACGAATGTCCTAAACAGAGTTTGATATATATACTTGGTTTGTATATTGTTATCCCAAGCCTTCATATAGTGTTGTACTTAAATCCTAAAGATAAGGATGTTCGTACAGGTTTGTTAGATATTTGTTTCAAATCGCTTGAAGATTTTCGTCTTTGATGGTCTTGATGGACATTTAATTTGAATTACTCCAGTTACTAATTTACTATCATATAATATTGAAAATATATCATTTGTAACATGTGTGGTACATAACGAAGTTAAAAACTTCATTTAGTTTAGTTGGTAGGTTGGCTTGAAAAATCTTTCATTTTTTTTAATACCAAAACGGTATTAGTTACTTAGAGCATTCACAGTCCGTTTGGTGTATTTATGTGAATGTAATTTTTATATTATATAGAATGGTTGTGAGTGTATGAGAGAAAAATGCTACTAATGGTTGTAAGTAGAGCAGAGAGAAATGCTACTGTTCAATTTGTAAATTTAAAAACATATTGTTCAACCTTTATAATTTTTTTAATATTTTTAAAAGTTGTTGTGAGTGGAGGAGAAGGAAAAAATAATGATAAAGATATAAAAAATATTATTTAATTAAAAAGGTAAGATAAAAAAAATAATATTTTTAATGTAATTATATGGATAAAAATAAAAGATGAGCTGTGAATTTTAAATTTTTTCATCACCCCCCACCGGTATTTTAAAATCAAACTACTATATTTTAAATTTTCTTTAACGGTAATATTAAAAGGGGGAGTGTTCAAATGAGAACTCACTTATTTTGTGAGAACTCTAGGAACTAATGTGAGCCACACATTTTAAATGGTAAAATGGTAAATAATTATAAAATAATAAAAAAATTTATAAACACAAAAAATAACATAAAAATAAAAAAGTAAAACGACGAAAATGTTTCTTTTGATTCCCTCTTTCATAAAAAAAATAAAATTGTTTTTATAAAAAATAAAAAAAACTCGTTTTTTTATGAACGTCACTTTACACATATGTAATACCTAATAATACACATGTGTAAAACAGGATTTACACATGTGTAATGACTAATTTACACATGTGTAAATAACGGATGAACGATTTTTTTTTAAAAAAGTATATTAATATGGTACGCGTTGAAAAGATTAAAAAATACTGAAATTAATGGTGTAATTTTTTTTAAAAAAATAATATCGTAAAAAAAAGTTATGAACATTTAAAAAAAATAGATTTTACATGTGACTTGCATATGACTTAATTATGTGACTGAGATTGGTTTTTGGAGTTCTCACAAAAAATATAGTTTTTAAGATAATCCTACCCTATTATAAAGATATAGATTGTATTCTAATTTTAACTTTTTCAAGCTTGGAAAGTAAGTAAAACTAATGACACAAGAAATAAAAAACATTATTTACTTACTTTATATAAACAATTATTAAAAACGGTCAACAATTCATCATACTTTCTTTACCAACCATTCATTCTCTGTAACTAGTATACATTTTTCTCACTGATAAAGCTTCATACTTCAATTCTTTCTGCTTTATCAAAATTCAAAAATTAAACCCCTTTTTCATTCTCCGATGGCCGACGACCACCACATCGCCACCGAACCGGCGCCGGAGGACGGCGGAACCCTAGAACTCCCACCACCATCGCCACCAGTGCCTGTGGTGGAGCAAGAAACCCCACTGTCACTACCCCTCATTCTAACAAGCAAAGAAACCACCTTTACACCACCATCACCACCGTTGTCAACCACCGTGGGGGAGCTGATACAACCACCGGAAAACCCCATTAACAAGATCCCTGAATCCATGGTTTCTTTCAAAGAAGAAAGCAACAGAATCAAAGATCTATCAGATTTGGAAAAAGGGTCACTCACTGAGTTCAAACAGCTGGTTCAAGAAGCAATTGCTAACAAAGATTTCTATGTTTCATCTAATCAAGAAGAACCCACTTCAGAAATCAAATCAAATCATGAGGAGATCTCAATTTGGGGGATTCCCCTTATGAAAGATGAGAGAACTGATGTGATTCTGCTCAAGTTCTTGAGGGCTAGAGACTTTAAGGTTAAAGACTCTTTCATGATGCTGAAGAACACATTGATATGGAGGAAAGCATTTAGCATTGATGATTTGGTGGATGAAGATCTTGGTGATGATCTTGAAAAGGTTGTGTTTATGCATGGGTATGATAAAGAAGGGCACCCTGTTTGTTATAATGTGTATGGTGAGTTTCAAGATAAAGAATTGTATCAGAAGACATTTGCTGATGAGGAGAAGAGGACTAGGTTTTTGAAGTGGAGGATTCAGTTTCTTGAAAGGAGTATTAGGAAGTTGGATTTTAGGCCTGATGGGATAAATACTATTTTTCAGGTGAGTGATCTTAAGAATTCGCCCGGGCCGGGGAAGAGGGAGCTTAGGTTGGCTACTAAGCAAGCTTTGCAGCTGCTGCAGGATAATTACCCTGAATTCGTCGCGAAACAGGTGAATTGATATGTTTGTTGGAGATTATTTGTAGTTTATATTTGGTTATTGATCTATGCTTTGCTTGTTTAAGATAGGAGATAATAAAGTTTAAATCTTGAAACATGAAGATTGTCATGCTCATGCTCATTTACTTGCTGTTTTGAGATCTAACATGAGTCCTAATTTGACAAGAACTTGGGCTGTTAATCTGTTATTGATCTATGCTGTGCTTTTTTAACATAAATAATAGAAAAAGTTCAAATCTTGAAGCATAGATAACTTCATGATCATTTAGAAGTCAGACGGTCAAATATTTTTTTGTGTATCAATTAGTAGTTAGAACTTTGATCAAGATTTTAAAGATTGATTGTTGTTTTTGATTGGTAACATGAATCCAAGTTTGACAAGAGTTTGGGCTTTTAATTGGTTATTTATCTATGCTATGCTTGTTTAACATAAAAATAGAAAAAGTTCAAATCTTGAAACATAAAGAATGTTATGCTCGTTTAGTTGCAGGATCTTCCTTCCTGCACTAAACAATTAGAAGTTCAAGCTATGATTAAAGTTTTTAAAGATTAATTGTTCTTTTTCATTAGTAATATAATAACAAGAATTTGGGCTATTAATTGGTTAATAAAAAAACATAAAGAATTATGTTCTCAATATAATGCCTTTCATATTCGTAATGATTTTAGAATGTGGACTCAACTCCACTAATGAGTTGGAAATGACATCTTCATTGATATTTCGACCTTAACTTAGTGGATCTATTACGGTCCACAAGTTTTTTAGTCAATAGAATCCCATCTTCCCAGCTTTTTAAATGTGCAGGATTTAGTGTTAACTTGATGCACACAAATTTACTAAAATTAGTTAAATTTTATTGATTATTAGCATATACTAAACTCTAATTCTACTGCCTTTGAAGGTTTTCATTAATGTTCCATGGTGGTATATGGCTTTTTATTCAATGATGAGTCCGTTCATGACTCAAAGGACTAAGAGCAAGTTTGTGTTTGCCAGCCCAGCGAGAACTGCGGAAACCCTTTTCAAGTATGTTCATTTTCTTTGATTTTTTGAAATATTTTTGTTGTACGTTTGTAATTTAATATATTTTTACTGCTGTTTTCGGTTTTAAGTTTGACTTTGGTGATTTTTGTTGGCTTTTCTCATAGATATGTGGGTCCAGAGCATGTCCCGATTCAGTATGGTGGGCTGAGTGTAGATTATTGTGACTGCAATCCAGAATTCACAATGGATGATCCGGCTGCAGTTGTTACCGTTAAACCAACGACCAAACAAACTGTGGAGATTATCGTTAACGAGGTAAAATTACAAATAAACTCACTGGAATAGTTTTTATTACACCACCTCCGTCCATATTGCGCATTAGCTTATGAGCTGAACTCTTTATATATATTTTGCCTTGAGAAAGCTCATAACATGACAAATCCACACATAAGTTCAATAAATTGTAAGAATAAAAAGAACTTAGGGGTGAACATGGGTCAATTATGACCCAAAACCCAATCTAAAACTTTGGTTGTTTATAAATGGAAACCGATTGCTTTTGGTTTAAGGTTTGTGCTTAATTTGGTTATTGTTCACAAATGAATCAGTTTTTCTGTTAATCGGTTTTGACTAACTTCTTTGGGCTTGGGTCCAACGGTCAGGTAACTAATTGTTTTTGAGCCAATTGTGTGATGAAGTTAATAAAAAGAAAACCAATAAAAATGAAACATGCTAAGTATTGTATGTTTACGGGTGTTGGGGATTGCGTTTGCAAACGTATTATCTGATTTGCAAACGTATTATCAGATTATTATGATTTCAACTCATGGATAATCACCTTCAAGTGTCTGGATCAAAATGATCATCATTTTTCAAACTGATTATTTCAAAATGCATAATCACTTTAAAAAGCAATCCCAAATACCCCTTAATCTAATATTGTTATTGTGTAAAAAACTAACCATAACAGCAAAAGAACATAAAGTTACACTAAGCCTCCAATACTTTGTACTATCTTACATAACAGACATTAAAGATCTATACTTTAAATATATTCATGAATTACTCAAAATTTTGAATAAAGCGTTTGTCTTAATATACCTTCAAACAGTGGTATTAAAGGTTCTTTTAGTTTTCTGGTAATGGGTTCTCATGGTTGTCAAAAAAAAAAAAAAAAAAAAAAAAAAAAAAAAGAAAAACAGTCGTCATTCAACTCAATTCATAGAATCTTTCTTCTACTAAACAAGTAGATACCATATACTTTCATTATCATGTAATGTGTTGCAAATATGATAGAAATGCATTGTTATTTATCAATAAATCGCCAATCTTATTGCAGAAATGCACGATCGTGTGGGAGCTAAGAGTAGTTGGGTGGGAAGTGAGCTACAGTGCCGAATATGTGCCCAACAATGAAAGTAATTACACCATTAACATACAAAAACCAAAGAAATTAGCAGCGACCGATGAACCAGTTATAAGCCATCGTTTTAAAATCAACGAGCTTGGCAAATTACTTCTCACCATTGACAACCCAACCTCAAAGAAGAAGAAGCTGCTTTACAGGTTCAAAGTTGATCCTCTTGCAGAATGAAGGACATCTACACTTTTGATACTTTATTGTTATGATGGGTTTGTGTTTGTTTATTAGCAAGATTCGGTATCCCGAATCTTTTATTTGCTTAATTTTTCTGTTTTCGATCCGTTTTTGTTCTTGTTGTACTATATATTCTTGTTAGGCTTCCTTCTTTTATAGGGTGAATTTGGTTTTAGAGTGTTGTGCATCTTGATATGAATTTGGTTTGATATGCGGCGATGGTATAATTGTTTGAAATGCCCATAATTGTAGTTATGACCAAGTAAGTAAGTAACATATCTTTTTCCAGGAAAACCATTACATTCGCAAATATATTTAGTTTTAAGTTAAAATAGTAAATATTAATATTAATCTCACTATTTTAATAAATGGTAACTAAGAGGGACATATGGTAACATCATATTTATTTTCACTAATTTTTTTTGTTTCTCTCTTGAATTAAATAATCACATTAACTACTAATAATATTATTTAATCTTTTTAGATTAAAATAGTTTTTCTAACAAATTAAGAAATATATTTTTTATTAATGTTATTTTTAAAGAAATAAATTTTTTATAATTAATAAAATTTTATAAAATATCAAACTTTTTTAAAAATAAAAAATATTTTAAAGTTAGTGGTTTTAAAAAGTAAAATTTAACATGGGGATTTATAATGAGAAAACTTTTTAAAATGAAGTTTTTTTAAACGTTTGTTTTGAAACAAAATTTTTATTCTATCTATAATAAGAAAGATTTTAATCATATATTATTTTAAAATACCAATTTGAAATTAATAAAAATTTTTAAGTTAATATTTTTTTATTCAACCCGTGTAATACATAGGTTTACTAAAATTAATTTGTAAATATAAAATGCTAAAGTAGATCATTAAGTATTAATTGAAGTACTAAGTTAAACCGAATTATTAGATTCAAATACTAAATAATAGTTGTTTTGAACTGCTAATTTATTAATGTCAAAATAATATTACATAAATTTATATATTAATTGAAAGCATTTAAGATAAATTATTAAAACTCTTAAATGTCAAGTATTGAATATCATATGTCAAATACTAAATATCAAGTATTAAATACAAAATCTTTCAGTGTTAAATATTAAATACTAAATAATGTATGAAGTTTAAACAAAATGCTAAACTGAAACATTAAATAATATATATTAGCTGATATTCTCTTGGCCTAGTGGCATCTAATGCTTATTATCATCAAATTATGTAGGTTCAAGTCACACAAAATGTATTTAAGAATGTGTTGTGTTTTCGTTGTTAAAAATACTTAAAAGAGTAAATTATGGAATTTTAAGCTAAAACACTATATAGCAATTGTTATATAATTATACTAGGTTAGAACCCGTATGATACACAAACTAAATAGATGAGAAAATATGAAATGAAAAAAATATTCAAAATTCATAGATCTTTAAATTATATTTTGTATACAACATTTTATCTTCGTATCTATAATATTACCATCTCTATCTAAAATTAATAGAATTAATATCTTTGTTTTATATTGTATTTATATTATGTTATATATATATTTCAAAGATAATTAGATAATTTTGCTAAAAATCACAAAAGATAGCAATGTAAAAGCATTTACTAATTGATAATTAAAATTATTAAAAGTTAATAATTATCGAGCTTGTCAAAAATTTGTAATAACTTCAATATGTGAAATCAATTAGTTAGTGTAAATAAATTTATTTAGGAAGTTAAATATGATGATACATGTAGACTTCAATAATATTGGGAAATTTTGATTGAATCAACTATAGAGATTTCTAAAGTTAACTTATGTATATTATATTTTAATTTTTAATTTCAAATTATGATTAAATTAAAGAAACTAAAGAAAATGAATGCCATAAATGTGTGATTATTAATTTAATTAATTGTATTTGAAAAAAGATTTTAAAACAATCGTGGAACATGATTTTGACATAAAAATGAGCTAGAAGGTGTTTTAAAAAGACGCACGTGACACATGAATTATTTCTTTATTATATAGTATAGATTAAACACTTGCTCTTTATAAATCTCATATCTTTAAAGAATTAAAAACCTTTCTAGTTAATGTTTACATAAATAACCGTCTAAATTGTAAGAATACAAAGATTACATTAACATAATCCAAACCATTTACATTTCTCAAACAATCACATAATTTACATGAATCATTAATTCAATCAAATTTAGGTTTATACAATGGAGGATCATCTCCAAGCAAAAGAGACCTTAAAATAGCTTCACACACATCACTATCATACACAAGCAGATGTCCACCATCAGGAACCTCATGGTACTTTATCCATGGTAACCTTTTTGACACATACCGTTGCAGTTCGAACGGTACAACTTTGTCCTCATAACCTTGCCACAAGTGAAGACGGCATTGACTTTGACCAAACGGGTCATCTAGAGTCAACGGGTCAAAATCCCATTTCCCAAATGCAACGATGAAGTCTTTACGAAGACTATGGAATATCGGTTCATCCTTTAGTTTGCTCTGTTGCAGTTCAAGACCAAAGAAAAATTTGATCTTTTTGTCACTTAATCCAAAATGGCGTTTAATTATGCGTTTTAAGATGATCAAAATGTTACCTTGCTAAGCAACTGATATCCAGGAGTGTTTCTCAGGACTTCCAAATCTTTTGTACTGAAGAATTTCGGGTTTCTATCAAGAACAGAAGATGAAGGGAACATTTTCTGAGTCAGCCACCAGTGTAGCAACCCTGGGGTGTGGCGGGCAACCCAGACCGCCCACCTGGAAAGATTTTTGCGGTAATCATCTTGTATGAGATCATGAGGAAGTGATGGCCATCTGTAATTGATGATTGGAACTACTAGAGCAACTCCTGCCAGCCTGTGTGAAGATCCACCAATTCAAATTTCAATTCATTTAATCCCACAACATAATTAGTACATAGTGTTTAAATGGGTGGGTCGGGCAGGTTGTGTAACGGGGTCAAAACAAGTAAATTTGATGTAGATTGAAATGGGTCAGAACAGCATGAGTCCTGATTCGAAACACATTATATCCGAAAGCTTTGAACTTTTTTTGATCATAAATAATTAGCATGTCAATTGTGATTACCAAATTATATATTTCAATTAGTAAGTTTTTTACATAAGATGATTAAAAGATTTTGCACATAAAAATGGGCAAAATCAACTATAACTAACCAAGTTTCTTAACCATTCCAAGTAGGTCACTAAGTTTCATATTTGTTTGTGAATTTTTCTCAGAATCAGTTAAATTTAGTGACCAAAATGAATAAATTATCGAATTTAGTTACTATTTAATGTTCCTTTTCCCTAATTTCACCTGAAGTAACCAGTTTCCAGTAACATTCTTGAAAAAGACCGGGTTATAGTAACCAAGTTTCACAACCATTTTACTTTAACAATAAAAGTAGAGTTTGGGAGATTTTGGACCTGCTTAACATGTTAGACCCATTTTAACTTTTCCTATATAACCCAAATCACACGCATTTATAAGTAAACGGGTCAAAATTGACACCATTAGCCATTAGTAATCAGCAAAAATGGAAAGATAAATTGTGTTTATGCCTGTGGGGTATGTCCTTGACACAACTCCATGCGGGATATGATCCTACTGAAACACCAATGAGATAGAATTTAGATCCAAGCTGCAACTGATCTGCAAGTTCTTTAATATCATTTGCTTCGCTCTTTAGCGACCGTTTTGGAAATGGATCACTTTCTCCATATCCAGCTCTATCGAATTGCACTAGGTAAATCCCGAGTTCATCCATTAATTTCTGAAATGTACAGGCAACTGGACAATCAATTATTATGCCTAAGGATAAGATCTGAGGTCAGAATCCAATTCTTGAACTTAAAATCCAAATGGGATATCAAGTTTATGTACTAAATGTTATGGAACACATAGATCTGTATACAAAACATGAAAAAAGATTAGGGATTTATGTGTATATACTTGGGAAACCATAAAGTTCATCTCTTTGTGGCTAGCAAATCCATGAACAAGAATGATTCTGTAATTTGATTGGTTCTTGGGGACTCCTCTTTCTTTGTAAGCTAAATACCTTCCATCACTGAGTTTGATTCTAGCTGATGATGATAGCGATGATGGTGATGATGCCAATGATTTCGATGATGATGATGATGATAATGATGATGCTGATGATGATTTGGGATCAACATCATCTGATACAGATGTTGAATCAGATTCTGAAGGTGGTGAAGGTCTTGTGGGCTGATCAATTAACCTCAAACAACTGATTCCAAGACAACCCATCATCATCCCCATCACCCTTTTCAACACCATTTCTATATAAAGATTGAAACTTTATAATACCCATATGTCAATATCCATTGAAATAAAGAATTGAAAGAGTAAATTTCAAGAAAACAAACAAGAATTGTGGTTTTAGGGTTTACCTCAGGGAAAGAGAAAGGATCTTGAATGGGGATGTGGAGTGACGCCACCAGCAATCAAATTTACACACTCAATTTGGTAATACAAAAGGATGAAAACACATGGATAGATACAGTATCTATATATGTGTGTGTGTGATGAAGTATGTTGATGATGTTGTGTTGTTTTGTTTTATTGTTTCTTTCATCCTTGGGTTAAGTTTTAAACGGTCAACAGCCAGCAAACACTAGCATTTATTGGTGGCATATTCTTTGGAGTTGTGGATATTCAATTTCAAGTTGATAACTTGATATGCAAGATTATGATTGTTTTTAAAAAGTTTAAAGTAGAATCTTACAACATGGTGCAAACAGAACGAATCGTTTGGAAGCTACTCGAGTGTAGATCGGTTCGATAGAAGTTCACATCGAGTTGTGCATAAATGAGTTCGAACCCTTGACTCACACATCAAGTTTAAATGAGTCTGTTATTTATATAATTTTTGTATTTAGTACGTAAGATACATATATTTATGTAATAATTATTATAATACATAAAATTATGATGAAAGTAATTACATGATATATATTATACTATATGCTAAAATAATTATGTATATAAATAAAACAATAAAATAATTAATAAATAATAATCAAGCTAAGCTCTAGCTTTAGAAATAAAATTTTAAACTATTGGTTAGTCGGGCTCCGACTCATTTCAACTTGTTTACAAACCTAGCGTCGAATCTTAACACGTGAACCAACATACAATCTCCACATGCTAGATTTTGTGTTTTAATTTAACCTTTTAAATAAAGATGTTTTAAAATTTATAAATGAATTGTGGTTATGTTATACCATAAATTAAGCATGTCAATTCATCAGTGTGTTTAAAATTAGAGTAAAAGACTAAATCCAAATATAATTTATACATTCAATATGTCAACTCGTTTTATAACTAGTTACAACTTTTATGATCTATTTATAACTACAACAATTAACTACTCGTTAGTTGACGTTTTTACATGCTAGCCTACTTTGACTCATTTTGATCAATAGATTACACGTGTTATATTAAAGTTATTTAATTTTGGTTGAGTTCATGTTAAGTTGAAGCACGTATTTAGTTTCTAGGGTGCAAAAATTAACTCCTTTTCAGAAGGAAATTATTATTTTTCTACAATAGCATATAGATGTAGTCCTTACGGTTGGATTACTTGTCCATCACGTTGTGAAAGTCGTGCATTATTTTGAATTTATTAATTGTCAACTTGAACAAATGAACAATTGCCAAATATCTAAATACAATGCATATTAACCTTCTTAAAGCATAAACATATTAATACGTGTCATGACTATGATAGATAGCTAAAATATTAAAAATATGCTTTGTTAAATATGAACCCATCGAAGCAAAGTTAAACCAGATGTAAATTTAAGATTGAAGTAAAATGAAAATAGAAACCAAAAATACTCTTACAATCAAAGCTTCCAAATAAAACACAAACAATCACATGAGCAAAAATATACTTATCATATTCATATGTTTACATCAACAATTTAAAAACAATGTTTAGAGTTAGAAATTTTAATAAATAATTATTGATACAAGTTAACTTACTACTCGGTATTAAGAAGAACAATCATATGTCGTTTCAAAGGTTGTAAATAAGTAGTTTTGATTCTTAGTTTTAGTATGTTGTAAACGGGTTGAGCATAGCCCGAGTTTGACTAAGTTTATTTCACAAACGTGGATTTAACACCCAGAAATTAAAGAATATCAAATCAAACCACAAAACAGAAAAGAAGCGTAATAGAATCTGAACTACAAATACAACATACTCAAATCAGCATTGTGAAGATCTGAAGACAAAACAATTAACCAGAAAAAAAAGAACTCACTCAAACCTTAAAAGATAAACATAAATGACTATTTAGAATGAGAAAAAAGATAAATCTGTGTACTCTAAACATGAGTGAAACCCTAGACAAATATGCAAAAGATAGAAGATGATCAGACGATGATCAGGCTAATGATCAAATGACAAAGTTGAGTAGACTAGTCAAAACCCTAGATAGGATGGAGAAGATCTTCATGCCTCTCACACCACTCTCCCCATTGAAGCAAGCCATTATATGAAGAAGATGAGCAGCCATTAGAGGTGTACAAAGAAACCAGTTCGGGAAAAAAACCGTCTGGTTTGAAAAAAAAAAACCGGTTTAAAAAAACCTATTTCAAAGCTGGTCGAAATCTCTTTGATAGGTTAGAGTATTCAGTGAGCCAAACCGGTTTGAGAAAAAACCCGGTTTGACAACATGACAAAAAAACCGGTTCGGTTTAAACCTGAACCATTGAGGGAAAAAAAAACGGTTTGTACACCTCAAGCAGCCATGTTAAAACCAAGTAGCATTAACAAGCACAATCCACATATAACCCAAACTGCATCTTTGCATTAGCCCAACAACACTCCAAAGCAAGCTCATATCAATATATGCTATCCAATATGTAAAACGATAAAACACGGCAAATTAGAAAATATTTATATGAATCTTATGTTTGCCATTAAATTGAAAATAGATATATATTTCAACAGTTTAAACTCAACTTGTTTATATTAATAGAGAACTCGACCTTGAGGTTCGAATTCAAAGAGTAATACTTTAATATACAACCCACAAAAGAAATTGACGTCGAATTTAGAATTATTATTAAATATTATATTTAAAAATTTTAAGAGAAAAAACTATAGAAAAGCCTTAGAACAACTTGTATATAAGTATATTAATGTTTAAAACACGTGTATTATTTGATTGGACACTATAAACCGTAACCTTGTGAATATATGACCGGTTGTTTAGTGTTTTCCTAGGAAAAAAAAAAAGCAAAGTTGTACGGACAAAAAAGCCTGTAACACTAATTGGCCGTTTGGTTCGCAAAATGTTTTGCAAAGGAATTGAAATTGGAAATGGAATTGGAATTGGAATTGAAATGTTGTTGAAGTTGACAACGTGTTTGGTTGGTCAATTTTGAGTGAAATTGAAATTTTAGTTTTGAACATTTCATTGGATTGTTAAACATTCCATAGGTAAGTGGAAGGAATATGAATTCCATTGAATGAAGGAAAATTTTCCAATTCCAATTCCATCCGTTGACCAACCAAACATGATTTTGGATGGAAAATTTTTCAATTTCAATTCCTGAGAATTCTGTGAACCAAACGTCCCTTAAGTTTTGTAGTGTTTTCTATAAGAAAAGAAAGTTGATCAAGACAACCTTTTAACATCATTATAGAGAATATTGCATTTTACCCAGGTTTTGTTACCGTTCATATTCCATCTTTAATTGTTTTAGAAATTAGTGGCAAAATAAATATTTTAAACCAAGTTGCAACATATTTCAAAACATCTTTTTCACTAGAAATGATTTAGCCTTCTTGTTGCCTTCCCTTAATCATTATCTTCCCTTGTTAGATTTTGTGGCTAAATCTTCAAACAAATATTGTTTACAGGTTATTAGTATGGTCTATTGTCTTCATTTTGTTCAGATTATTATCTAGGGTTTATTTTTGGTTTATGAGCTTATGTAATTGTTCATATTATTGTTTGCTTATTTGGTATAAACTGCATTGTTTTGAGTCGAATAAAATAAATTTTGATATTCTTGACAATTATTTAAGGAGAGAGCACTTTTCATCTTTTACAAACAATTTTCTTAAGTGTTTTTTAGTTATCATGTATGAGCGTAAATGATGTAGAAAATAGGGCATAAACATTTAGGTTGCCGGAAAATTTAGAAAGAAAACATGTTAGAGATGCAAGCCGTTTAAATGGCAAGTCGGCTTTTAAAAAGCTCTTTTGGCACAAGAAAAATAGGGATAGTGAGAGGCAAATCATTGCATCATGACACATAATTAGATTGCATTATTCACCATTGTCAATGATCCATTGATACATTTGTTGCTTAGTAACCATCATTAACCTAATTTTAGGGCAATCCCCACATAACAAATTGTTTTAGGATTCTTTCGGTTTGTTTTACGCTACTTAAGATGCAAGTGAGAATCCTAGAGAAAAGGTTATTCATATCCATCTTGAACATGCATTTAAGGAACACTTATATGCTAATGGAGAGCGGGTTCCCCTAACATTGCTTCTTGCTTGTGAATAGTGATTTAAAAGGGCTAAAGTTCCTCTCATGGCGAAGATTTGCATGTATATAACGGTTTTATGTTTTGAATATACACGTTTATCATAACACTATCTGCCTACATGTTCTTCATTTCCAAAACATAATCGAGTTTCATTTCTTGACATTTAAAATCCATACTAACCCGCTTGCTATTGCATCTTTCAATCTTCAATTAAATTGCTTAAGCTTGTTGTAGTTAGTATGAGTGATTAGCTTTGGATCTAAGACAGATGGGACATCCGCTTGATTTTCTTTTAAGAGTCATTAATCGCTAGTTGATCATAAGGTCAACAAGATTAGAGTTCATGCTATATGATTTACCAAGACTTACCATTTAACCCTTAGAAAATTTCCAAAGGGCTTTGTATACGGTCACTAGTACTTCTTGTTGACCAACAAACACTTACACTAAGAGAAATTTCATGATCAGCCTTCAATTATAAGAACTTGAGATATTATGATTATTCTTTTAACAAAGCGAATACCTTACAGTCCTGCATAAAAAAAACTTGTTGAGTTGTTTGACATACAATCAACTTTCACATACCGAGTCAGTTTATTCCGTGCAAACATAAGTCAAGCACAAGAGATGTAAGACGAGCTTAAGCCAATTTGAGAAATTTTTTGAGAAGTTCCTTGCTCTATGAGTATAAGTACATGCTTCCTAATTAAGTGCTGTTTGACAACTTTTGAATGGGTAAGTGCTAAAGCATTAAGAGGTCTGAACCATAAGTGCTGAACTAGTAAAAAGTCTGAATAATTAAGAGCTAGTATATTATTTAGAGGTAAATGTCTAACCAATTCAGATAAGAACTCTTAACCATTCAGACTCAGTATAATACTTAACCATTTAGAGGCAAAAGTGCTTAACCACTTAGACATCTACTCACGAAACAAACACTCTGAACCATTAAATGCTGAACCATTCAGACATCTGAATCATTAAGAGGTTGAAACAAACAACCCCTAATTTAATTGATTTTTGTATTATATTTGTAACAATTATGACTTTACAAGTATTAAATCTTATTTTATCACTTTTTGAAATCTTATTTTACAATTATTAAATCTTATTATATCATACTAGCTATAAAAAACCCGTGTATTACACGGGTTTAACAAATAAAATATTAAACGTAATAAAACTATTTTGTTTTAAAACAAATCATATTCAAAATTAAAAAAATTCTTATTATAATATTTAATTTTAATTATTTTTGGTTTATAAAAAATTTACTTTTTAAAAACATTAATTTTAAAAAAGTTTGATGTTTTATAAAAATTTGTTTTTTAGAAATAACATCAATAAAAGGATTTTTTTTCTTAATTCATTAAAAAAATATTTTTATTCTAAAAATGGTTAAATAATATTATTGGTAATTAAGGTAATTATTTAATAGAAGAGAGAAGCGGGAAAATTTTGGTGAGATGAAATGTGATGCTGACACGTGTCATCCTAAGTTACCCTTTTATTAGAGTAGAAAGATTTTTGTTATTTTATCCTCATAATACTCATGAAAATAAACTAGATACTGTTTACTGCAACACTTTTTAGTTATCACCAAATATTAACCTAACATAATACAAAAGAGGAAGTTTCCTAAGATTAAGAAAATACATATCGTATAATAATAATAAGTGTTTTAATTTGTTAAAGTGACCCCACTCTTTGATTGCGTGTGGAAGTTTTTGAGCCAACTTCTAGTCGCATATCCTCTTTTTAGATTCTAATACTAACAAAAATACACAAGTATATTAATACAAGGTTGGTTGACTATTCAACCATTAAATTTTCTATTTATAACAGTATTTAACGTTGTAGTTTCCCTCTATTTTTTACTTGCAATTAGACACATTTTGCTCTACTTTGAAATCATCTATACTGTTTGAAGCAATAATTTTTGTATTGGACAGTAAATCATTTTACTAGCAGGATTTCTTTTAAAAATTAAAATTTTCTTCTAGCATAATCCTCAAACTGACATGAGAGTGAATGTAAATAAATTTATTTTGACTTTGTGGTTGTGATGTTCCTAATTCTACAAATTTAAACAAATCATTGAGCATACGTTTTAATTCTAAAGCTATATAGATGTTCAAGATATGAAACTTGGTGTATTTTATGGTCATGAATATTAGTAAGGACACAAATTTATTTTATCTTCTTGGCTAAGTTGGCCACACATGGATTTGAGTTTGAATTACAATCCGCAACAGTTTTTCTGATCTTGAAGCTCATATTGAAGATAGCATGGTATTTTCATTCGTGATATATGTAGTTGTGACGTGATTATAATATGTTTATAAGCTTTTGACATGATACGAGATAATAGGATTAATTTTCACATGACGGTAAGGACTACCTACGACTAGAGGGAAAGAAACACGATACTAATCTAATATGAAAAATACTTAACATGGTAAAATTTAAATTGATTAAGGGGTCTTTTGGTAGCCTTTTAATGACTCTATTAAGATGCTACATCTTAATCTGTCAGAGGTAGGGTTGTTTGGTAGCTTTTTAATCGTTATTAAGAGACTACCTCTTAATGCGTTAGTCTTTTAACGGTTAAGATTTAACATTAATGATAAATGGTTAAGATATAACATATTAATGGTACTTAAAAACATGTTTACTGATTCATAGCCTAACTCTTATTTGGTCAGACTTTTTAATGACTTGACTTAAAATTACCAAAGAACACCTAAGTGAAAGAAACAAGATATAGAACGGTAAATAATG
The DNA here is from genome assembly GCA_025506415.1 of Flaveria robusta. Classification (NCBI taxonomy): domain Eukaryota; kingdom Viridiplantae; phylum Streptophyta; class Magnoliopsida; order Asterales; family Asteraceae; genus Flaveria; species Flaveria robusta. Next base: position 3,138,232 of record CM046464.1, on the reverse strand, counting down.
AACCAAAATGGTTGAATCAGTTCAATTTTCAAGTGCTTTAAGGTTTACACTTGAAAGTTGAACAGTGATCCAGTTTGGACTATTGGGTCTATTGGCTAATAGAGTTGGGCTGAGCCCATTCAGTTTTAGTCCGAATTCATTTTTGTATTAATTTTATTTTTCTGTTTAGTTCTTTTTTCATGACATATTTCAAAATCTTATTATTAGACAATTAGACAGAGTATCTTTATTTTATTCTAAAATAGTACATTATTTGGATTTTTTGTAGAAATTTTAAATTAAATTTTAAAAATTAGTTTGTTATGATAACTTTTTCGGTTTGATAAGATAGTCAATTTATTTAATGCTTTTTAATCTTTCTACTTTAATAAAATAATAACTAAGGGTGTCATATGTCAACACCACATTTATTCTCATCAAAATTTTCCCGCTTCTTTCTTCAATTAAATAACTAGATTAGTTACTAATAATATTATTTATTTACTTTTAGGTCAATAATAGTTTTTTAATAAATTAAGAAATAAATTTTTTTACTAATGTTATTTCTATAGATACAAACTTTTATAAAAGAAAATTTTCTAAAATATCAAACATTTTAAAAAATAAGAAATACTTTAAAATTAGGCTTTTAAAAAGTAAAAATTTTATAAAAAAATAATTAAAACTAGGAGTTATAGTAAGAAAATTTTTAAAAATGATATTTTAAAAAAAAAATGGTTTGCTTTGAAACAAACTTTTTAACTTATAAATTTTTATTATATTTAATATTTTATTTATTCAACCCGTGTGATATACGAGTTTACTAAAGCTAGTACATTAATAGTCTTAATTAGATTATATTAGCTTTAGTTTAGAGGATCATCTGACTATAGAAACAACTGCGATATGAATGGTTAGCACTATTTTATGTCTAATACGGTATTTAAAAAAAAACAAATGTGTCTTTTTAAATTGTAATTCTTAGAATTAATATATATCTTAGTATTGGAACATTTGATGTGCTTTGAAGAATTTGAAGGTTTATCTTTTTTTTTTTTAAGGTTGCAAGAACAACATATAACTTTTTAAAATAGAAAAAAAAGATACATAATTACACTCTCACCAAAGAATACATATAACTTTTTTATTGCTAAAACTTGAAATTATTAAAACATGGCAAATACATATAAATCATATTATCCTTACAAAATTCCTTTATATAAAACTTCAATATATATGCTTCTAATTTCATAGAGAACTTGTTAATAAATTTAAATTAATCATCTAAATTGGAAAAATCAAAACTATCCGATGAAGGATTTTGCTTTCGAATATTTTCCATGGCGTGGTAAACTATCAAGTACAAAAATTAAATGGTGCGTTGATTTAGAGAAGGATGGAAAATTGAAACATCATTAACATTGACTAAAAGTCCACTAATATTCACAATTTCTTTGTAAATTAATGGGGCATTTGTTGACTAAAAGTCATAAAACCATCTACTATTATTGAAGAAAAAATGATTTTCAAAAAGGTTATTATTTCAAGACTTTTATTTTCCATAGTAAAGGTCTTTTGTATGCTATAAAGGCATGTACTTGATGTATTTCTTGTTGTACATTCAGGCACTTATATTCTCTTACTTATATTTATCAATTATATTATTAATCTGGGGCCGGCATTGACTATTTCTTGATTGACCAAATATTGGCTTCAATTACATAAGGCAGCGCCTACATTTAGGTTAAATTCCATGATAACTATTTTTAACTTAACCTACCTAATTTAATTAATTAAAAAACTGGTGAATGTGTGTCTTAAGTCTAGTTAGTTTGCAATGAGGACATCAGACTTTTATGCATTTGCATTTGAGACACTTAAATTCTCTTTTTAATTACTATTTTGTTCAATAGTTCTTTCATCGACGTATAACTCAATGTTACACTTTGGCATTATTTACTTAGATTTTTATTATATTCTATAAAGCATAGCACTTCTATGTTATTCATTAACCGATAAATATAAATTTAATAAAGAAAAAATATAATACATTTTAACATTATCGGAAACATTAATAATTTCACATAATGTTCCTACAAATGTTAAAATTTTTTTTTCGTACTTTTAAATAGAGGTGCAAACGAGCCGAGCCGAGCCCGAGCTCGTATGGGCTCGAGCTCGGCTCGTGAAGACTTAGGAGAGCTCGAGCTCGAGCTCGGCTCGTTTCGAGCTTTATTTTTAAAGCTCGAGCTCGGCTCGTTTATTTATTTAAATATTAAATATTATTTTTAATATTTTTATATTTAATTTTGATATATATATTTATAATTATATAATTTATATAGAACATTATACATATTATTTAATTGTTTTTATCATAACTTTATATATAATAGATATTATTTATATAATATATTAAATAATTTAAATAAAAATATATAAATAAAAAGCTCGTTTAGGCTCGCGAGCCGGGTCGAGCTCGATACGTGAAGCTCGGGCTCGGGCTCGATAATTAAATGAGCTTTTTTCCAAGCTCGAGCTCGGCTCGGGCTCGATAAAACTAGGCTCGTTTCGAGCTTTTTATCGATCAGATCTCGAGTAGCTCACGAGCGGCTCGGCTCGTTTGCATCCCTACTTTTAAAAATAGTACTTTAACAAAGAAAAGTTATAACTTATGTACGTTCTCATACGTTACAAGAACTAGTCCATGTAGACATCTTCTTTTAACCTGATAGGCACAATCAAGATATCAACGTCAAACACTAATTATATGAAGAAAATTCCTACAGCTTATTGTAAATGGTTTGTGACTTGAGAATCAAAACTATTCATGATAAACAAGCTAGAATTGATCTAAACTTTTAGTTGAGGGTTGTCATAATCTAATAATATTTATTTTTATTTTTACAAATGAGTCACGCGACATTATAAACTATATCAAATATAAAGTTTCTAACATAATATAACCTTACTTATTTTAAATTAATTAGAAATCAAGATAGACCATCATATAACTTTTGTCACACCTTAGGGTACTTTTTTGCCCATCAACCACTACCCCAACCCACCACCACTTAATTAGTCATATCTTTCTCTAGTTCACACATGCACCTAGCTTAAACCCAAAAAGACTTCACCAAATCAAACCACCTTCCACTTATTATATATAAGTAAAATCAACCCTTTATATAAAACTCATTTTACACTCAATTTCCCCCGTAGCTTCTTCATAACCATAAACCACTATGTGCTTTGAAGCTTCACCTTTCTATGAATGGCTCAACCCATCATCATCCTCATCATCAACAACACCATCATCTTCATACGACACAGCGATGTTCTCGAAAGAACAAGATTTACGCGATGAAACGATACAATGCCTACCCCTACTCACTCGATTACTCGACCGAGATGAACACATTAATAGTGTTTTGAACATCAAAGAAGAAGATAGCGTCGAGAAAGTGACAGTAACTCTGCGCATCGGTTTACCTAGCTATAGCGAAGAATCTTCAGGCGATTTGGTGATTGATAACAAGTTGTTTGATGAGTTTAAGGAAGAAGATGAACAGAAGAAATTAGATATGATCAAGAATATGAAGCTTAGTAAAGAACATAAGTATGAGTACAACGTTATTAGTGATCATAATCAAAATAGGTTTTGGATACCGACAGCATCTCAAATCCTTGTTGGACCTATGAAGTTTGTCTGTTCTTTATGCAACAAGAGCTTTAATAGGTACAATAACATGCAGGTAAGTCTTTCCATATATAGTATATTAATGCTTTCTATTGAATTATCTCAATTAGGGTTTCAGGCTTGTTTTCATATGGGTGCCTCATATTATTCATTTCAGAGTTTTAAAATAACATAAGAAGATTATTTGTTTCATAAGACATCATCCGAATATAAATTTCTTGGAAAAAAATCATGTTTAGTTTTTGTAAATTTGTAATATGATATATACATGGAATCATAAAAAAACGAAGATTTAAATTAATATCATGATAGAAATATGTTGAGAGATTGAAATTAAATATTCTATTGTTATGCTTATCATATGATTTAAATCATGGTAATGTAAGTACTCTAGGCCTTAATTTATTGTGATATTCATTGACACATTTGAGTAGTTGAAATGAGGAAAAAATTTAAGGAACTTTATTGTAGTGGGAGACTGACTGATAGATTGACCATGCTTATGTTGAAAATGCTGTCCAATTTTTTAAAACTTACTATTGATCCCATGAACTTTCATATTCTTTGTTGACTTCATACGCAAATTCCTATTTACAATGAATACTTTTTCATTATCGTGACCAATTTATTAAAATCACACTCGCAACCACTCACACTCGTAAACACTTAGCTTTCTAGTAATATGACAAAAGACAGAATAAATTAATCAATTCTGGTTCATATGGTCGCACGATACGATCTTGTAATGCTTCAATGATGTGAATTTATTTAATTTCATGATGTATTATGTTCTTTAAATTTTACATAAAATTTAACAGGATTAAATGATAATTTCTAATTCTTGACATGCTTAATTATAGATGCACATGTGGGGGCATGGTTCTGAATATAGGAAAGGACTAGAGTCACTCAAAGGCACACAACCAACAACCATGCTAAGACTTCCATGCTATTGTTGTGCTCAAGGGTGCAATAACAACATCAACCACCCTCGAGCCAAACCGTTGAAGGATTTTCGCACACTACAAGCGCACTATAAGAGAAAGCACGGGGCTAAACCGTTTACCTGTAGGAAATATTGTACAAAAAAGTTTGCGGTCAAGGGAGATTGGAGGACACATGAGAAAAACTGTGGTAAATTATGGTATTGCGCGTGTGGATCGGATTTTAAGCATAAAAGATCGCTCAAGGATCATATTCGTGCTTTTGGAAAGGGACATTCTCCACATCCTTGTCTTGAAGGGTTTGATCATGATGAGAAAGAATGTGTTACAGGTTGTAAAGATGAAAGCATGCGTTAATCTTAGTTAACTAAAGAAAGAAACTACTTAAAGTTTGATGCAACTAGCACTCTTAAGATTGCTAACAACAATCATTAGAGTTCTAGCAGCATCAATATAACTTTCTTTAAATGTTCGCATGCTAGTATGGTGTAATAAGGAAGGAAAATCCTCTTAAAGCTTTGAAGTTGATAAATTTTCATCTCTTTATAAGTGAGAGGAAAAGAATACATGAAACATCTCTTCCTAATTAGAGAAAATTTAGCAGTTTCATAGCTAGAAGTTGATCTCCACCATATGTATGTTTTGTTACTGTGTTTTGTTAAGATACAACGTTAGTTCTAATGTTCTTTCTTCATTAGGCTTATGTTTCACTATTTCCAGCTCGTTTAATAGTAGTAATGTACTTTACACCTTCTAACTTTATGAAATACTATAGTAGGAATGTTATTCTGATCCTTATCAGTTATTATATAATATTAAAATTATTAACACTCATCAAAAACTTTATTTCTAGTAATAAAGGTGGTTGTCACGAGTAACCAAAAGTGTCTAATCGTGCGTGCCAAATCAACATCTCCGGTATCAACGGCGTCGTTCCATCTCTCTTTTATTATATTTTATTTTTCATTCATGAACTTTTTTCTTTTGAAGTGTGAACAAATAGGTTAATGTGATAAAAAGTCTATTATGATTTATGGAGGGTTTAAGTGAAAAAGGGAGTCCAACCTACTCTTAATCAACCTAACGACATTAAGTTTGTGAGTATGTCGGATACTTCAATACATCGAGATTAAATGTATCATGATGTACTACTAATTAACAAACATACAAGATACCGTATTATCGCTTATTTATGCAAGAACAATGCACCGATGCTTTAATTGAGCTATCGTATAATTTGTTACATGAATCTTGGCTATTTGCATAGTCGCGACCCGGTTGATCTGTCCTATAATTCGCTCCTTGTTATTGTTTAAATAAATTTAAAGTAATTTAAGAGAGTAAGAGTGAGGTAGATTTGATATTAAAATTTTTTTCCTCTTTAAAACTCTCATAACAATCAAAAACCTGCATTGTAATTTGAAAAAAGCAAATTGGATTTTAATAATCCAAAGTGTACTCATTGACTGATAATAATTCATTCTATTAATTTGACCGTTAATAATCCCAACTTTCACTTTTGTTACCAACAACAGTCTAATTAACATAACCATCAAATATTTACGGTTGATTTGCATTCGATTTGATTCACAATAATGATTATGAATTAAATGAAAAATCATACAAGTTAAATCAAGTAAAAAAAACACAAATTGAGTATAAATGTATGATAATTATACTACTAGGATTACCATTAGTAACAAAAGTGAAAGTGAGAATAACAATCAAATTAATAGCATAAATTATTATAGACCAATGAATAATAGTTTACATTATTAAAATACAATTTGCTTTGAAAAAAAATGCAACTCTCATTATGGGCCTAGCATTTGGGCTCAGGCCAATCCATGAACCATGGCCCATGGGTATAGTCGAATAGATTAGAAGGTCGTCAAGAGATTCACAAAGTTGATTTTTTTTTTCAAATCAATTCGTATAGGTACCGCTTCCAAGTCAAAACTGGTTAGAGTTGTTAACCGACTTTTGATGGTGTTTTGAGAGGCCCTTTTCCAGTCTGAGTGGTTTTTTTAATCTGTTTGGTTCCAGTTCTAAACCACAAAGAAATATAAACCAATTACAATTTACGGCTTATATATATCGGTTCCAAACCAGTTTGGTTCCAGTTCGCATAGTCAGTTTCGGTTCCAAAATCGGATGTTTTACCCGGCTCTATGGTCGACCTGTCACCTTCATAGGCACTAGGTAAGGCAACCCTCTAACGTAGCTTTCGTATATATCTTCTTCTTGACTTCTCATTCTCCTATTCTTGTTACACTCGTTCTCTCTAGCGCATATCTTTTTATACGTGCACAAGTTTATACTGTTCATCATACAATATACAAAATTGACAGTCAGAAGGAGTTCCCCCGAGGCCTCAACTTCGAGCCATCTTCTAACAAGTTCTTTACATGTTGCAACTCTAGCGTAAACTAGGGGAGGGGTTGAACCAGTTTAACCAGACTACAAGGCCACAACATCTATAAAATGATGTTTTACATGAGGTTAAGTGAGTGTAGTCTTTGAGGGGGCACATGTAATTACTAAAGAAACAATAATTCCCAAAAGGAAAACCATATAGGGACTTAAAGCCCATACATAAAAACCCCTTGTAGGATGCTCATAATGTGACATAAATCTCACATCGTCTGTTCACATAAGAGATATGAGGACATAAGAAATGTCTGACCTCAAATAACATCAGGACTTGATGCATCAACTATGAACGAAAAGAGAACTTGATAGCTAAGCATGCTTATGTATGCGATTGGATGTTGTATACATATGGTAGCTTAATCAATATCCCCAATATCAAATGCTAGCAAAAAGCATGAAACTTTTGGCATATGTTTGTATATCTTTTAACATGTGATTACATCAATCAATCTATGAACAAGTGGAAACTACTTAACATGTCTAAAACAGCTAAAACTTGTGTCAATAACTCAATATCATCATCATCATCATCATCTATGGATAACAACATGAGGGAACTTGAACTTATCTGAGACGAAAGGAACAGCCTTCGGGTTGTTAACAAGATCTTCATACAGATCATACTCCGCCCGATAATCATGCAAACTGAGCTCAGCTTTCTGGTTAGTATGGTAATGGTGTTTGGCTGAATCCGACTTCCCGAACCCAAAGATGCTAACTTTATCACAGACCCCCAAAGCGAGCATGATCGCCTGCGTACCAGAAGAATAATGAAACTCAGGTCCTCCATGGGTCGAATTCCACGCCTCTAATGGCTTACCCGTTTCCATCAAAAATCTTTTCGCAGAGTAGTACTTGACGATTCTTGCACATAACACGTCGAGTTGTGGATCTGTGATCATCAATGGCGATCTGTGCGATGTACTGCAGACCGAATAATCAAGAAAATGAATCGGTTGTGACATGTACATCATAATAGGCACTTGTTCACCATATGGATGACAGAAACAACCACCTCTACGCGAACATAAGTGCAGGATGTTGCTGTTCATGAACGAAAGACTCGTTTTCGATCCTACAAATCGCTCAAAACCGTTGATTCTTGCATTGTTTAATCTGATCACAAACTCATGGGCATCAATTGCATCACCAAGATTGCTTTTCAGCAAGATCCCACTATTGCCCACAACTGCACAGGTCTTATACTTCCTCCCATCGGTCATCGAACTCTTGAACACGTTGATCACGTTCGACATTACATCGGGTTCAAACCGACGTTGGCGCCACCAATGTTGAAGATATCGTCGAAAAGCCATCTGAAGTTTATGAAACTCGGGTGAATTGAGCTGCAAATGACCACCCCTTACAGCCCTTGATCCAGTATCCAATCTATATCGTCCCACCGATCGAAACGACCGATGAAGATTAATGTTACGGCTTCGAAAACCCCCGTCCACCAACTGTTCGACGTTATGCCTCAATGAATCATCACCCAAATCAACCGCTGCAAACGCCATCAAACTCTCATTAACCACCGGAGGAAGCTTCTGTGATCGTCCACCGTCGCCGGAGATAAACCAGTGACCTCCGGCGCCGGTGACGATACTCCGGAGGCAAAGGGTGACGCCGGCGACGGCGAAAACAAACACTGCACTGAAAAACGAACGAATTGATCGCTTTACGGTCGATTTCTTCATGTGGGTATGGTCAAAGATCAGTCCAATAACAGATCTTGATCGGAGAAAGCTGTGAATCGTGGGTGTTATAGCTTGTAAAGAATTGAGTTCAAGTAGATCAAAGTTCGTCGATTCTTGTTCATTGTTGTTATACGAATGATTGATGAATTGAAGGATGGATGTTGGGTGTGATTCAGATCGGTGATAAACTGATAATTATTGAATAGTGATCGTTCGTTGTTTATCTTAGGAAGGTGGGTCGTTGGAGCTTCGGTAGATTCGTTTGCCTTTTTATTCCTTTTGTGTCATGTTGTATTTGAGGAAAATGACGTGACATCTTTTTTTTTTTTTTCTTTTTTTTTTATAATTCTCTTTCGTTGGATTTAGTTTCAGATTTGAGTATTAATATTTGTTCTAGATAGGTAAATGGTCTGGTTTAGGTACATGTATGATGGTATATCGCGGAAAATTAGGGTCGTGAAAGGGTAACATCTTAAAATGGCTTAGACCGAAGCGGTCGAAGGTCATGGTTCTGTATAAACATTGGCATTGTGTTATATACATTAGGCGCATGAATGTGATGAGGAGAAATCTTAGAAGGTAAACACATTTTTTTTTTTTTTGTAATATACTTGATTGTTCTCCCGCAAGCGTGTATTCTCACATTAGGCTAAAGCCGCGGAGGGACTTTTTCTTTGTGGCAAAATTAACTTGTGTTGCTAGCTTTGTAGGTGATATTCGCAATACATAGTCATATCAGTGAACAAACTCTCAAAAGTGGATACAACTTCAATTATTAACCGGTTTGGGATTCTTTTGAGGCTAAATGTGGATTTATAACAGAGAAAAATTTTGATGACATTTGATGTTATCTTATCAATTTTAATTGTTTATATATAAATTTATACAATCTTATATAACTTAAAACTATACTTGTCAGAAATTTTACACACTTGAAATGTAATTTTATCAATTTTTGATTAATGTAAGAGAAAAATGTTATTAATTTACACAGTTCATAGGTGCGTGTATTTTAATCAAGTTTAGGTAATTTAACATACTACATTTTGATTTTATACTTTCTAAAAGTTTGATTAAAGAGTATTAAATATCTTTTTAGAAATAATAATGTCAGACAAATTTTAAAAGAAAAAAAACAATAAAAAGGTATACATATAAATGTTGGCCCGAAATCAATATATCGACACAAGAACACACCGGAATATAAAGACAGCTCGTCTCGACTATAAGAATTTTATTATAATAAACAAAACCACGTCGAATTTAATGGTTATAACCCATTTTTATATTACACCTTTAAATAATAAAAATAAACTAACTTAATGCCGGTTTAATACAAACTTCATAAAATATTAATAAACTAATTAATAATTATTTAAATTAAGATTAAGCATTCATTAATAGTACGATGGCTTAAGGAAGACAAAAAGGGTTTAAGTGCCAGAAGGGACGAAAGTTGGTGACATGTGGTGGGTTAGTTAGTCAATGAATAACATTGTGAACTATATAAACTATAAGCAATATAAATTTAGTTATGCCTTTTCTTGGATCTAAATTTAATTATTTCTCACTTAATTGAAATTGATGTAAACTAATGGAAATCAAGATTTGATTATTTCCATGTCTAGTTAAATTAATATGTATTGCATTTTATTTTTATCAAGTTAATTACACACTATCATATAATTTCATATCAAACTTGAGTCATAATTTAATTATATGTAATGTGTGTCGGCTTCAAAAAAACAAGTGACCAATTTATGACATGACACTCAAGTCATCAAAGTTCATTTCTTTAAATGGTCGTTTAACTTCTGTTTACGTTATCCGAATAACATAAAACACAACTTTTGCATCTTGGACACATAAATTAGAACCTAAAACTAACAAGAAGTACCAATTTTATATGACATGCAAAGTTTAATATGTGTATAATTACAATACCAGGCAAAAATGCAGGTGAAAAAGTAAAACTTAAATCAAATATAAAAGCCATTATAGTATGGATTAAAAAACATTATATAAAGTCAACGGATTTGTGTCCAACTTTTTTCTAGAAATAAGCTCCAATTACAAAAAGGTACTTTGCATGCAACTCTAAGGAATGTGGTGCAACTTGGTTTTCAATTCAAAGTTAATGCAAGTAAAAAAGTACTAGAATAGTTATCTATATATATTTTTATGTTACATATAGCCCTAAAATGTGTGAAATTATTATAAATATATCTTGAAATGTAAAAAACTTACACAACTCTTATTATAATTATTTTTGGAGAAAATTACAAAAATAGTCCCTGTGGTTTGATCAAATTGCAAATTTGGTCCCCAGATTTTAAAAATTACAAATTTAGTCCAAACATTTGAAAGTTTGTTGCAAATTTAGTTCTCACCGTTAGTGTCCGTTAGTTTTTAACGATCTGGGGACTAAATATGCAATATAGTCAAACCACAGGGACCAATTGTGCAATTTTCCCCAAAAACTTAAAAAAATTGAAAATCAATGAAATTTAAAAGATATTAAAATCAAACATAAGAAATTCAAATAAACATCAATAATAAAATTCAATAATTTTTTAAAAAATACAATAAAGGTTAAAAAAATCAAATCAAATTCAAAACTAAATAAAAGTAAAAATAAAACACATGTAAAAAAAGAAAGCGTATTGAGAAAGAAGTATGCGATTAAAGTAAAAAGTTAAATAAAAACCAAAAAAATTAAAAATACAACCGAATAATCATTTATAAAATTCAAAATAAATATTGATAAATCATATTAAAGTTAAAAAAATAGAAAAACGGTTCGATTTCATTTTTCGTTTTTTGGATTTATACTTTCACAAGGTTTTTGGATTCTTCGATTTAAACATGACATATGAACTTCATCAAAAATAATTATAAAAAATAAAATTTTAAGCATACTTCTCATTTTCTATTTTTATATGCATTTTATTGTTACTTTTATTTACGTTTTAAAATTGGTTGGATTTTTTAACCTTTATTCTATTTTTTAACAATTATTGAATTTCTTTATTAAAGTTTATTTGAATCTTGTAAATTTTAATTTTAATTTCTTAAATTTTTTTTCGCTTTTTTTAGTTTTTTTTTTAATTTTTGGGGAAAATTGCACAATTGGTCCCTGTGGTTTGACTATATTGCATATTTAGTCCCCAGATCGTTAAAAACTAACGAACACTAATGATGGGGACTAAATTTGAAACAAACTTCCCAATGTTTGGACTAAATTTGTAATTTTTAAAATCTGGGGACCAAACTTGCAATTTGATCAAACCACAGGGACTATTTTTGTAATTTTCTCTTTATCTACTTTTTAAGGTGGAAATATGAAGAAGAAAGAACAAAATTCAAACAAGTGTTTCATCTTTAATCCACTAGCCATTGGGCTAATCTTTCATTTACAACCTTTCTACTTTCAACAATTGTCAACCAAGCATTTAAGCCCTTATTCCTACAAAACAATAGAGCCCTTATACTATTCCTACTGTTGCACATAAGCCATTAATCTATAACTATTTATACTTTAACTAGTTTTATAAAACCCATTTATTACACGGGTTGAATAAAAAATATTAAATAGAGTAAAATTTTATAATTTATAAATCGATATTATAAAATATGATATGATTGAAATCTTTCTTATAATAAATAAAATAAAAGTTTTACTTCAACACAAAACGTTTTTAAAAATGCCACACTTAAAAACTTTCTTATTGTAACTCTTAATTTTAATTATTTTTTGTTATTTAAAATTTACTTTTTAAAAACACCAATTATAAAATATTTTATATTTTTAAAAATGTTTGATGTTCTAAAAAATTTTCTAATTTTATGAAAAATTATTTCCTTAAAAATAACATTAGTAAAAAGATCTCTTTCAAAATTTATTAAGAAATTATTTTAATCTAAAAAAAATTAAATATTATTATTAGTAATTAATGTGATTATTAAATAGGAGAGATAAGCGGAAAAAAAATGACGAGGAGGAATATTGTATTGAAAAATATCCCTCGTAGATGCCCTTTTATTAAAGTAAGGAGATAATACTCGCCCTATATGGAATCCTCGACTTCAAAGATTTATTGCCTTATAACACCATTCTATTGACTTTTGGAAAAGTCAACGGAACTAACATCAAAATCCAATTGGTAAAAGAACCTCACTTGCTTTTCACCAACTACAACTAAGTTGCATGGAGTATTACCAAACTTTTTTAAAAAGTTCATTTGGACATCATTTTGTACCACATGACTTGTTCTTCTCAGCCTCATTAGGAATGTTTATACCTTCCATTTTAAAGTTAAAAATGACCAATTGGTTTGCTAATTCCTTTTTACTTTTTACAATATCAACTTGAAAATACTACTTTTTGGATTATGTAACTATAACTTATATCACCACTTAGTTTATTAAGTCATCAATAATGGGTTCGTGATAATAATGAAAAATTATGTGGCTACAATCACACTCACATTCACTAAGGGATGTAATGGTGTTTATGTGAATATGAAGTTTAATTAAAAAAGATAATGTTTGTGCTTTTATGGTTGGTGGTAAAAGAAAATTAAAAAAAAAACTATCTGTAACGTCTGTTGTATTGGTCATGAAAGGCCCATCACACCCCCGGCGAGATGTTTTGTTGTGATAGGAGTTGATATGGCACATAAATTGATAAAACCTTCATGATACCGATGGTGGGGATAGTCTCCCCGGTACCAGTAACCCGCTCCCACTTCTTCATCCCTAGTAGTTTAGTTTGGATTAAAAAGAGTATAAAACTTAGAAAGTCAACGGATTTGTTTCTAACTTTCAACTAGGAACAAGCTAGATTTTAATAAAGCAAAAGGTACTTTGCATGCAAATCTAGGTGCAACTTAGGTTTCAATAAAAAGATTAATGGGTGTGAAGTTGAAATCCGGTAAGAGGTGAGACTTGCAATCAAAAAAGTGTGGGTTTAAAACTCACTCAAGGCAAATTTGTTTTTTAAAAAAAAATTAAAAGATTAATTTAAGTAAAAATACTAGAATAATTTATTTTATTGTATATTTATATGTTATATATAGCCCTCAAATGTGTGAAATTATAAAAAAATTCTTGAAATGTAAAAACTTGGTCAAGTCTTACTATTTTCTTATTTATATGCAAGCTTTTTATTTCTCTCGCATGCTTTTTTTCATGAATTCACTTTCAAATATCTCAAATGTGTGATATTATTTTAAATTTCTTGAAATGTAAAAGCATACCAAACTCTTAATATCTGTCAATTTATATGCAAGCTTTTTGTTTCTCTTAGAGCATTCATAGCCCATTTGGTATATTTTTGTGATTGCAATCCTTATATTATATGGAATGATTGTGAATGGTTCTGAGTGGAGGAGAGAGAAATGTTACTGTTTAATCTGTAAATTTAAGAAATTACTGTTCAACCCTTATAACTTTTTAAATATTTTTAAAAGTTATTGTGAGTGGAGAAGAGAGAGAAAATAATGATAAATGTATATAAAAATATTATCTAATAATAAAGATAAGAGAAAAAATAGTTTTTTAGTGTAATTATATTAATAAAAATAAGAAATATGCCGTGAATGCTCTTATATACTTATTTTTCATGCATTCATTTTCAAATATCTTTTTTTGCATATCTACTACTTATGGTGTCTTTCATTTTTAATTAACTACCCATAGGGCTAATCCTTCAATTATAACCCTTCTACTTACAACAATTGTCAATCAAACCCTTGTTAGTTATTCCTACCAAACAATCGAGCCCTTATTCTATTCCTACCGTTACACTCGAGCCATTATTCTATTATACCATAACAATACTCACCATATAAAATCCTTAAGGATTTATCACGTCTTATAACACCCTTTCATTTTCACATCACTGGTCATCATTTTACACCTTCTTTATACTTTAAAATCAATTTGTTAGTGCTAGTTGAGCTCATCTTTTTGCTCCTTTTGATGGGGATTTGACTTTTGCAAAAGTCAGCAAAACCAATATCAAAATCCAATTGGTAAAAGAACCTAACTTGCTTTTGAGTTTTGAGTAACTACAACTAAGTTGCATGGACTATTACCAAACCAATTTTAAAAATTCATTTGGACATCATCTTGTTCTTCTCAGCCTCATAGAAATGTTCATATATCCATTTCAAAATTAAAATAGCCAATTGGATTTCACCAAGAGAATCCCTCAGTTGGTTTGTTAACTCCTTTTTTCTTTTTACAACTTGAGAATGATACTTTGTGGAATATGTAACTATAGTTAATATCACAACTTTAGTAACAAGTTGGTGATATTGATGAAAAACATTGACACATAGACAGTAACGCCTATCACACTCAAATTCACTAAGTAATGTAGTGGTGTTTTATGTGAATGTGAGATTTAATTAAAAAAAAAGACGATGAGGTGTAGTTGTGTTTGGTAGTCAAGATAAAAAAACAAAAAAACTTACATCAGGTCTGTTGTATTGGTCACGAAAGGGCCCATCACGTCCCAAGAGCGATGTTCTGTCATGATAGAAGCTGATGTGACACCCTATTACAGACCGCATTACCTTTTTAACTCATTCTAAGCACAATATTTTAGATTTCCATTTGTACCATATATGATATATGCATCATTCCTTTTATGTTTCTTACACTAGCATAGATGTCATATTTTCATTTCGTGTTTTCTGTGGATATGCAGTGTTTGAAATCCTTTCTAAATCCGTCAAGCATTTCATCAAACACTTTCGGACAGAGTCAATTCACAAAGAAGAGTGAAACGAACGGAATATAGAGTGATCCAAGATTTCCTTCATTATTGTGTTGGAAAACAAAGGTACTCGCCTCAAAGATGCCATGCTAACCACTAACAAGGTGATTCATTGTCCAAATCGCTCATGAATATCATATGCAATTGAAAAAGATATTTTAAGCATAGATCTATTGTGGGGCTCAACCTTCACAATGGTGTAGCTCACATCAACATCTAGAAATTTGAAAAAATGATACAACAGTTTGATTTGAAGCCCCCAGACTTTTTCACTACAACACTAGTATGCGAATGGAAACAATTATAAACTAAAAGGTAAGACCTTGTCGTTGCTGATTGAAACTTTGTTTAGGGGTTATTTGGCAACTTTTTAATGGGTAAATACTGAATCATTAAAAGTTCTGAACCATTAAGTGCTGCACCAGTAAGAGATCTGAATTATTAAAAGCTACTATATTGCTTAACTATTCAGAGGTAAATGTCTGACTAATTCAGATAAAAAACTCTTAACCATTCAGACTCAGTATAATGCTTAACCATTCAGAGGTAAAAGTGTTTAATCATTCAGAAATCTGCACACGAAACAAATACTGTGAACCACTAAGTGCTGAGCCATTTAGACTCTGAATGGTTAAGAGACAAAACAGCCCCTTAATCAAAACCCAATTTTGAAAACAAATGAGCAGGAAACAAAAAACTGGAAGAAAAGAAAATTATAATCATGTTAAAAACAAATCCATTTTTAGGTAAAGGGTAAGAAATGTTCAAGAAAGATCAAGTCTGCAGCTATGTGAATATCCATGTTAATCAGGAATACAACAGCTAATGATGTAAAGAAACTATCTTTATCATTAAAATCATTAGGAAACACCAACTATATAAGCATTCCATGAATCTTGCTGTTGAAAACTTGTAACTTCTTCATATTTAATATCTTTACCATCACCAAATCCTTGAATGCTTTTTATATTCTCACTATCTGGCATTTGACGTATCCAGAAATGAACAGATTGAAATCCTGCTTCTTCCAAGCAATCTTTAATCTCTGGTAAAGACCATCTATCACAAAATCAATCAATGTTTGGCTGTTAGTCAAATGCCTAAAATACTCATCAATAATAACGAAAGAAAGAAAGTATTACAATCTCCAGCTGTATGAAAACGCGTGGCGAAGTTTCTTCTTTTGATGTTTTTGTAGAGTGAAATGTAGACTGATTCTTGTTTTCCTTTGAATAATGTCAAATCCTGCTTGCTCCCATGTATACTGGCAAATTAAGGATGAAAATATAATCAAAATTCTCAAAAATGGTGGTCAATTGGAAAAACAAAAAGAATACCGAATGGAAACTACTTAATAACGAAAATCATAAAATTAATAGATTTAAGAAATTACCGTGAAATTTAAAAATTTTCTTTGCATCCTAAGTTCACATTCGGATGATGTACCTCCATAAAGATCCATAACAAAAATCCCGCCTTTTTTAGATAATGCTTGAAGGGCGTTTTTGAAATACGAAACAAGCTCATGGCGACTATGGAGACAACAACAACTGTAGTTAAAAGCACATACAATGTCTCTAGATGGAAGTGCTTCAGAATTAGTGACGGATTCAAAACCACTTTCATTTTCTTCAAGTGTTACATTATGCATGATGTTTTGAAGATTGGATTTCACTAATTTAGCTTCTTGAGGTTGCAAAACGTTCCCATGGTAAAGGAAGATTCTAGAAGACACATCCGCTCCGATTTTGTTGACATTATTCTCCATGCACCAATGAAGAGCCTCAACATCCAAATCTAAACCTATTGCAGTCCTTCTTGAGTCACTTCTGAGCCACTCTGTACTGTAATTGAATCATATATGATTATGATTAGTAATTCTTGGCTAATAAAAGCATAAGCAAAATCGCAAAAAAACAGAATTTACCACTCACCTTTTTCTCAATTTGCGATATACGTAAACTACTTCTCTTTAGCCATTATGATGCAACATACTCATGAACTTTACCAGAATATGCATTTTATAACCATTTAAAGCAGCATACTTACATTTCTTTAGCAATGTAGTGCAACATACCTATCATGTATGATTGTATGGTGCATTCACTTGTTAACATAAAGTAGTTTGCATATACTTTGGTAAAGTACATAAAGACAATGGTAAGTTGTCTTGAGCATGTTTCAGATTGCTTATCCAAATGGGCAAATTGCTATCTAATTCATATTAGTGAGTGAAATAAATTGTTTTTAGATAACCATTGGAAGTTGCTTATTTCATAAAGAAATAAGCAAGAAACAGGTTTAAGAAAGCAATCCCAAAGACCCCATATACACAAAATACTTCCATTTTAAGAGGCATAATTCAACCTTTCAACTTCAACATTGATTTAGTTTCTCTAAACTCTTCTACCAATACTTACCCAAAATCTATAGTAAATAAAGACACATATTAACACATAGCCAAAATGCAGCATCATAAACATCAAGATTCAAGAAAGATTCAAACTGATAAGTTCAAGAACAAAAACCTTAACAGAGCAGTGCCACAGAAATCCTCTTGAAGATGAAGGGGCGCCCTCCCACCAACATAAGTCAAAAAGAACTTCTGCAGATAACTAATGTCTCCTTTAGGCGACTGCAACAAAACCCAAAACAACCCAATGTCAAATTCACCTAAAACCCTAATCAAATCAAGGGTTTTGCTCAAAATCGAACGTATACCTGCACAGATTGCTGATAGAGCGAGAACTTCGATGGGATATTATTATTATTATCATTGTCGTCATCGGCTGATGGGATTTGACCTTCGTTTTCTTCTGATTCTGATTGTGGGCCTTCGTCGTAGAGATTAAGGAGGTGAGTTGAAAGGTGACTTTGTTGTTCATCGTCTTCGAGATAGTATGATGCATCTTTGCGATTGCGGTGGTTGTGGTGTTGATTTCTTAGTTTCTTACTGTTTTTCCCCATTTTTCTTGATCGGAATTTCTGCCTGTGTGCTTGTGTTTGGATTGGGGTGTTTGATCTTTGATGTTCTTGTTTTTCCACCTTTTGCCCCTTGCAAATAATCAACCACGCAAACAGGCAAAATAAACATTCATCCGGTAAAATTGAACTGTTTTTGACGATTAAATCATAGAGCTCGTTAACGATCCTAATTAGTTTAGCACACTACTTATTTTCTCAATGTAAACCTAGATTAATACCAAAAAAACCCGACTAACGGATTAGCGATGATAGCTATTGAAAACGGTATATTAGATAGCATCGATTATAAATAAAACTTGATCGAGAATTTTGTTGCAAAAAATGCTAGGAGAGCTCACGATTTGCTTAGTGGCGGACTCAGAAACTTTTTACATGAGGCTCGGAAGTTTTAATGATCGGTTGTCTATCACAAATATTAAAAATAAAATTCTACGGTCCGGTTCGGTTCGGGTAAAATCACATAATAAGAATATAAAAACCAAATTAAAACAAATAAACTAATAATTAATCTATCAACATGTTTTACTTTCAAACTACTATTAAAATTTAAAACTAATCATGGGTGTAAACAAACCAAGCCGGCTTGTGAACTACTTGAGATCAACTCATCATAAACTTAGCTAGAGTCGAGCTTAAATGATCTCGGGCTTGAGGTCGAGCTCATATTATGGCTCATATAATTAATGAGTCGGAGCTTCACAAATGGAGTTCAAGCCGACTCACGAGCCAAAACAGCTTTTTTATTTATATGATTTTTATCTAATCCACCAAATACATATTTATATAAATATCTGTTATTATATATAAAACTATAATAAAAATAACTAAATAATAAATAATGGAACCTAAATCTGGCTCGAGTTTGAAAATTTTCTCACTAGCCGAGCTTGAGTTTCAAAAATATAGTTTTGCACAAGCCGAGCTCGAGCTTGGATTCTTGTAAGACAAAATGACTCCAACAAGAGCCTAGACAATCTCAATCAATTTCGGCTCGACTTGCATACACCCAAAATTTAACACTAATAATAGCATTCAAATAATTAAGTATACAAACAAAATATAGTTAATAAATGAATCAAATAATTTAATCTATAAAACTACTAGTTAATAATTTAATAACTAATTGAATGAGTTACAAGCTTAATTAACAAAGATTTGAGTTATCCAAAAAAGTTTTTAAATTGGACTTTATCATTAAAACTAACTAGTGTTGTCTCACAGAGCGCGTTGCGCGCGAGATGAACGGGATAAACCGAGGCTCTTATAAACACACACTGTTTAATTTTTCTCATTCTTACCATCATAACCATTAAATGAAACGACCATAAATTTATAAATAGTATAATATAATATGTATCAAATTTAAATGCTAGATAACAGCAATTCAGTGGGGCTGCAAACATTCCGTTTACCGAGCCATAACAACAAACACATCTTTTTTTTAACATCATCATCGCCTATCAAATGGAGCCAACCAAAGTTAACAACAAATGGGTTCCGTCATCACCAACCGTATAACATGACTATAACCAACTTGGTGATGTCTTAGACGAACCAAAGCCTATCATCATTAATATAACATCGCTACCAACATATATAGGTAAACACAAAGATAATTACAATATTAGATTACGTTCCTGCGAAACAACATACGCTACGACCATATCTAAGATAAGCACAGGGCCATTATCATCGACATCGTTGTTCAGCTCTTAGACCTGAATCTATAAGCATGAACAACATATTAGTACAATGCTCAGATGATTTCAAATAATCTAATTGATACACACACAGAGAATGGGTTTGTGAGATAGGAGGGTGACCGAACGTGACAGCCAAGAGGCAACCGACTCTACCCAGCCACCCATCTCATAAACCCTTGTCTCTTTAGAACAATGAACAAACAAAGTTGCTATGCCAACTCAAACCTCAAAAAAGGTTAAAATCATAAAGGAAAAAAGTCTGGTGGCCAAAGTTTGAATAACACAAAGTGTACTATTTCTTTCATTGGTTTTTAAATATATAGGTTAATTTTTTGTATTTGTTAATTATTTTATAAGAGGTCCGTTTTAAATATTGGATTGGTTTAAAAAAATTTTATGGGTTGGTTTTATATTTCTTTTGTGTCCATCTTAAAATTTTATGGGGTTCAGTGTCAAAATTTAATAAGGGTTGATCCGGATTTGATCGTATACGTGTCATTAGAAATTTCTTTTCATGGGTGCGGGCGACCCCGCCCAATAGGGTTAGGTACGCCCTTGGATTTGCTTACATAGGTAAATTAAATTATTTTTCTATAATATTTATGTTTTGTTGATTGGTATAGCAATTTGACGTATTATAAACTTTTTCGCAAACGGGTTCTTAACTTGATATTATAAAGACTTATTTTTTACTAGTTGTGCACGAATTCTTAAGGATGGCCCTGTAGTCGGGTTAATGGGCTTAGCTGGCACACGGGTTTTAAATGGGTTTATGTTATGGCAATAGAGATTGAATCTAGTCTTTTATGAATTCCTTTTCCCTGTTTTAATTAGTTATGAGATTAATGGGTAAATTTGAGAAAATAAAAGTAAACGTGTAGTGTTTCGCTGGATCATGAAGATGAGTTTTAAATTATGAAATAAAAAGTATAAAATTTTTTTTTTTACTCTAATAAAAAAATGATTAGGAAGGACACGTGGCAGTGTCACATTTTTTCTCGTCAAATTTTTCCGCTTTTCTCTCCTATTAAATAAGCATATTAATTACTAATAATATTATTTATTTTTTTTGGATTTAAATATATATTAATAAATTAAAAAAAAATCTTTTTATTAATGTTATTTCTAACGATATAACATTTTATAAAATAAGAAAATTTTTTAAAACGTCAAACATTTTTTGAAAATACAAAATGTTTTCAAATTAGTGTTTTTAAAAAGTAAAATTCTTATAAATAAAAATAATTAAAATTAAAAATTATAATAAGAAAATTTTAAAGTGACATTTTTTAAAACGTTTGTTTTGAAACAAAATTTTTATTTTATTTATAATAAGAAAGATTTTAATCATATCTTATCTTAAATATTATTTTATAATTAAAAATAAATTTTATTATATTTAATATTTTTTATAAAACTCATTCATTACACGAGTTTGTTAAAGTGATATACATATTTTTTTCAGTGAACCCAACAACGATGTGAACTAGCGGTCCAAGGCCCAACGGAAATGGTAGTAATCTTCCTTTAACAACTTCAAAGTTTTTGTTTAAAACTTCAACTTACCTGAAGTTGTAAGTGTGTGTGGGTTGGGTTGGGTTGGGGGGGGGGGGGGGGGGGGGGGGGATGCCGTGTCCTCATGGCGAGGGGTGGCATCGAGCAGCAACATCGTCAATGGTCCTCCACACCGGCCCATTTGCTCGTTTCACGACATGCCCACGCCGGTTGCCACACCCCAAATTTTGCCGTTTCCAACCGTTGAAACTTGAAGTGGTGAAGTGGTGTGGTGTGTAAGGTGTTATGATATGACATGACAAAATATGATAGATGGGTATTTAATGTAATGTGAACCTCCCCCCTCCACACCCCAAATAGTTTGTCTGAGTTGTAGAAAATTATTTCATGTAGTTTTTTTCAAACAACAATAATTTCATTCACAAAAAAACAAACAGAAAAACTGGACAAAAATACATCTAAGTGTGTACATTCTTTTTAATATCTTCAAATTCTCGAAATAAATCCTTGGACCATAAAAAATATCAAGTTTGAGGACATGGGAAAACGATGGGTATCACTAATGACGTTTTCACTGACGGATAACAATACTTGAAAAGTTTGACAAAAAAATCTTTTTTGGAATCTCATATTCACATTTAGCAACAAGTCATCAACAAAGAAAAATAAATCTCATTTGAATTTTATTTGAAACTAGTGATAATCAGGATCACGCGTTGCGCGATAAATGTTTGATTTCGATAAGCTGGTTGTTATATATTTGAGTGAGCTTCACTGCATGTTTACATCATTACTACAAAAGGGAGGAGGAACCAATGTAAAAAACGAATATTATAACCCAATGAATGATAAAAAATATTAAGAAACCAGAGCTGTGCTGAGTTAAGCTTTTAGAGGCTGTGACAACCTAAGAAAACAAAGTATACGGATTTGTTAATTTCATATATTAGTTTATGATTCCAAAATCAAAAATCAAAGTGAAACAGCCATCAAAGTGCCCCAAAACACGTCATGTATGACTTATAAACAAATTAGGTAACAATTTCATAACTTTTGATAAATTGTCTTATATTTATATTAATAATTTTTATTTAAAAAAAACCATTCGGACAGTAAATAGTCGATAACAAATCGGACTCATTCTTGATACTTGCATATGAACACCATAGTCATTTTGGAGGACAATAAGAATGTTACTTTATTCAATCCCTTCTACATCACCATACGTATACAACCAAACAAGCATACATTTTTTGCATACAAAATAGGCTTATCAAGATCTATAGTGAACACCAATTATAAGTAAATCAAATTGAACTCAAGCGCAGGTCAATTAAAGATGATGTAGCTATTACAACATGCAAATCTCCTTTATCTTTCATCTAGAATTTTCGACAAACAACATAAGATATAAACCAAACAACTAAATTCAGAGGTTTGTAGGTTTAAAACATAACATCAATATTCATAGGTATCTAGTAATTTCATTTTCAGTAACATGGAAAAAAGGGAAAAGAATTTTTGATACCTTAAAGTCGTTAACCATAGATCTCTAAATTGACATTAGAACAATATATACAAATCTCTAGCTTTTTTTGCTGGCTAAGTTGTGAACCTTTATCAAGAACACAAATTTTGTTCTAGACTACATAGGACTTGCAACCTGTGATGCATTCGAACTTAGAGGCTTAGAACATAATTAAGCCTTTACTTTATCAGTGAGATTGTCTTTATAAATTTTTATACACATTCCTAGAGTGATTATTAACTTTCTTCGCAGTTCAACTCGTTTGAATAAAAATATGCAATTACCTCTGATGTCAGCTTCTAATTCATTCATGTTAAGATCCTAAAACCTTTTCCTCAATCATCATAATTGCACGATATCACCACCAACAATAGCCACAACCCCTACCCATCTACAACCCAATTGCTATAAGATTTGCCCCGCATAAACCACCGACTCCACTCTTCTTCACCGCCATGAAACCACCACCACCCTTCTAACCCTACCCGATCACTGGCGCTACTTTATGACCCTAACCAACTGTCGCTCACAATCAGTTTTACCAAAACAACAAATTGTAGTACCTAGTGTTGTACGTTACCTTAACTTGTTTTTTTTTTACTATAAATCATGCATAATGTGTGCTATTTTATGTGATGTTTTACTGTAAACAATACAGAACGTGATGACTTATCGTAAAACAACACAAGACGTAAAACAATACCAAAAGCGTTTTGTTATCGTAAAACGACACCATAATGCGTTGCTTATCTACACAACAATTTTATGTGATATTTTAACATTAAATGATACAGAACGTAATGTTTTATCCTAAAAAAACAAAAAAACGTGTTGCCTTACTGTAAAACGGCACATAAGTGCTGTCTTACCGTAAAACAGCACATAGCGTGCTGTTTTATCATAAAACAACATAATTTTGTAACACTTTTATTTTTTTTGTTTAAAAGAACTATTACAATACTATACTCAAATTAAAAAAAAAGATTGATTTTATGATGCAATTTATTTTAAATAATAATATCTTAAGTTAATGTAAAAAAAACCATAGTGCCCCTAATAGCATAACAAACATTACGCACTTGCGCCCCACGCCCATCCCCACCCCACCCCTCACCCCTCTCTCTCTCTCTCTCTTTCTCTCTCTCTCTCTCTCTCTCTCTCTCTTCACAGTCTCTGTCCTTTTTTTTTTTACCTTAACCACTGATAGATGAAATCATCCCCATTTTTTACTTGAAGCCACCAACGCTTGAGTAACACCACCCTTTCTTTCTCTCTCTCTCTCTCTCTCTCTCTCTCTCTCATTATGTGTGTGTGCCCTCTCATATTCATCTCCGCCTACTCTCTCATTGAACACCGCCATGGCTTGTGAATTACTCAACACCGCAACATTAACATCATCAATAAACACTCCCCACCATTAATTAGACACCATCAACTCAACATCAATTTCAATTTAGGCAATTCGAGGATTTTCGTGGGTGGCCGACGAATTCGGTGGTGGTTTATGGTGTTGATGATAATGATGATCGTGGTGGAGGATGATAGGAAAAGGAAAATAGAGATTTATTTGAAATATATATAGTTTCTATTAATCTTATGCTATAGGGGCATTATAGTCTTATTACATGGACTTAACGGAACAACAGTACCTAACTATGTTAAAGAAATGGTTGGAAATTGTTATAAAGATGAAACTATTGTATTAAAAAATTCATTTTCAACTTTTGGATTAAAATGATTATTTTGATCAAATCTCAAGGACTAAAACAGTAATTTACTCTATTTATAATTAAATTTTTAAATATTAGAAAAACCGAACTACATACAGTTAATATGACATATTATAATCTTATAGAGTAATGTAGTAGAAGCAGGACAATCCTTCTAGCATAAGAATTATTTTCTAACTTAGTTTTACATAAAGACCATATACACACCGCAAAATATCTTTACCCGATCTCAATATTTTAAATGTTATCTCCTCTACTGGTTGTCATTCTTCAATTATATAAACCTTTCATTCTTAGTCGTATTCTTTTCTCTTATCAAAGACAATTTTAACCAATATAAACGGCATAGAACATAACATCAATATTTCATATCACAAAGACACAATTTTTTTACTCATCGAAATTTGACTTCAAGTAAAGAACAAATCTAAAGCTCGATCAAGAACGACGTACATTCATGTTGTTTATACGACGATTTCGTCATATAATATAGATTCCAATACTTTTTATGTTTTACCAAAAAACAATTTCAAATATAAGTTGTTTGTAAAATATGTCTGGTTCATTATACCAATAACCTGAGAATGAATTAAATAGGTTCCATCAACTCCTTGTCCTATCACAATAAAATTGATAGAGACATCGTACAACATTGGTTCACATGGATTGCCACCAAATTTACGGTCAAGAATTCCAAATTTTCAGCATATTATTTATGGGGTTGGCGAACATCATAAATTTCTTTTAACCTAGGTTCACAATCGTGTCGGGTTATTACATTGAAATCATCGAACCTGAACACAAACATATAGTTATGAGTGTTAGATGCATTAACACAAACACAAACGTATTTATTCGTATGTGAACGAGTCATACTTGTTGCAAACGATTTGTAATCAAGTTGTAAACTCGTCGAATATAAGTTGCGGTCAAACTATAAACATGTTGAACAAGTTGCTATAAATTTATAAATGGGTTGGGATAGAACTTATCTATAACATATTATAAAATACTAACTATGGGTACACATAACGTATTTCTACCCCGTCCACGTAAGTGCCACGTCTATGTAATGAATTTGAAAACTTTGACTCATATAACTTACAATGAATATTATATTTATGATTACTTATTACTTTTAAATTATTTGATTTTCTTTTCAAAAGTTATAAGAAATTGCTCATTATGTTAACAAATAATGATTAAGTTATTAATTTTAATATTACTGTTAATTTTTGTTTTATTAAAATAAAAATTTATGTCATATTTTCTTTTGAAATAATATTTTTCTTTTAATTAATTTTAAAATTAATGATATTATTTATATTTTTGGTAATGCTTATTTTTTAACAACCTTACATTGATATAATTTTTATTTATACTTTATAACCTTCAATACCATAACACAAAGAAGTATTTAAATTTTTATGAACAATTAGATTTAATTTTAAGTGTTCCTTGTCTTAGTTACACATCTTTGTTACATATCTTTGAAAACTTATCAAATTTGTTTATTAGTTGATATTTTTTTTCTGTTCAACCATTCTAGCTTCATTTGTTTATATTATGGAATGACATAATTTTTTGATATACTATGATATTTCTAATTTATCTCTTCAACATCATATATATCATATATATATATATATATATATATATATATATATATATATATATATATATATATATTCTTAGAATTTATATGGATTTATTTACCCATGTATTATTTTAAATATTTGTCAATTCGTTTAACACATGTGTCACTAACCTAGTATATTATATATATTTAAGCTTTTAATTAGTTTTAGACGACTAATTTTCTTAATTTTAGTACAAACCAACCAGTTTATTAAATGGACTAGACAAGTCAACCCAAACACGCATATTCATCATGGGAGTAATATATTGGGTGTACAAAGATTAATTTATGACTTGAAATATCAGGAAGTTATATATTGCATGTACAAAGATTAATTTATGACTTGAAATATTATTTACATGTGCTACGATGGTTCTCGTGCTTCTTAACGAATTTCTGATTTTTAATTGTATGTGTCCCATCTTATATAAGGATATTTATGATTCACATTATATATCAGAAAGTATAAGAAGGAAATCTAACATTTGGTTTCATTAAATGAATGATAAGTACTGTTATCCGTTAATAGTATGCTAAATATCTCTCAAAGGAAAAAAAAAATTAAAAAAGAGGATACGAAAAAATGCACTTACAGATATTGATCTTTTAACTTAAAATTTAAACAAAATATAGTTTCACTGAACCTTTTAATCTTAAATAATACTTAAGTTTCACCAACCCTTTAGATCTCAAAATATCAATTAATAGGGGAGAAAATTGCAAAAATAGTCCCTGTGGTTTGATAATATTGCTGGTTTGATCCTCAGATTTTAAAAATTACAAATTTAGTCCAAACATTTAAAAGTTTGTTGCAAATTTAGTCCTCACCGTTAGTGTATGTTAGTTTTTAACGATCTATGGACTAAATACGCAATATGATTAAACCATAGGGACCAATTGTGCAATTTTCTCAAAAAATTAAAAAAAAACTAAAAAAATGAAATAAAAATCAAAAATTAAAAATTAAAAATTAAAATATTCAAATAAACGTTAATAAAGAAATCCAATAATCGTTAAAAAATATAATAAAGATTAAAAATTTTTATGTTTGATTTTAATTTCTTTTAAATTTTATTTGATTTTCAATATTTTTTTTTTATTTTTTGAGAAATTTGCACAATTAGTCCCTATGATTTGATCATATTACATATTTAGTCCCTAGATCGTTAAAAACTAACGGACACTAATGGTGGGGACTAAATTTGCAACAAACTTTCAAATGTTTGGACTAAATTTGCAATTTTTAAAATCTGGGGATCAAACTTGCAATATGATTAAATCACAAGGACTATTTTTGCAATTTTCTCTTAATAGGGTTTAATGCTTTTTAGATTAAAACGATGTGTCAAACCATTTACGATGGTGTGTCAAAATAAAGAAGTAGGGGTTAAGGGGCATATTACTTGCGATTAATCCTCTAGCGAGTATGCGTTTGCAGTCAAAGGGCAACACCCTAGTGAATCATCATAAGGACTTGCTAAGGGTAGGTTTGTAAAGATGCATCAAAATCATTACGAACAGTTTATCAATTTATACAATTCAGATGCACTTTTGCAATGGTTTTGATGCACAAGTTATAGCCGTGTGTTAAAATTTATTTAATGGTGGATGAATTGTGTAATGTGTTCTAAAAAACAAATTTTATAATGTTGTGTCGAACTCACTACAGCGGTGCATCCACATTTAGAACTTTAACTCATTGTTGTAGTACGTTTTAATGCACATGCTATAAAGGTACTTGCGTGCAAAAAAGCCTTCTACTTACTAGGATCTTACCAACAAATTGTTGCACAGACATAAAAAAAACTGCTCATTGGTATGTTTCTGGCAAGTGAGTGTTAGATTCTTTAGGGTATTCGATCATTTCTATAATTAGCCTTGGAATCTCACTCCATTACCATGGAATCTTACCCTACAGGATCTTTCGTTAGCAGTATGGGAACTATCATCATTGGCACATGATTTTCTTATCCGTTTTGTGATCTTAACCTAATAGTCTAGCAAGTACTAAATGTTTTATAATCTAACAGTGTTACGGTGTGTAAAAAAGATGTTCTTAAATAGGTTAACGTTCAAATGACATAGTGAACAAATATATAAATTTATGAGTATAATAGAGGAATTCATTCATTAACTCAATATAAAGGTTTGGCCAAATAGAACATGAATTATTGATGAAGAGAAGAACTCGAACTACAAAAGTGTTCATTTGTGACAAAAATATAAATAAACGACTTCCCTAAGAACTTATTCATCGATACATAGCAGACAAAATCTAACAAAAATAATGTGATTAGAGGATTAGATATGAGAATATTATGGCCGACAGTTGCTAATGAATAACATGATCTAAAAATTTTTCATCCCCATCTCATTATTTCTTACCAAGCGATTATATCTGACTAGGTTAAAAACCCATGTATTACATGGGTGGAATGAAATTAACATGTTAAAACCATTATTATTTTATAAATATTTTCTATCTTACATGTCATTAGCTATTGGTGAAATAAAATAATAATAAATATCTAAAAAATTACAAATAAAATAATAAAAATTAGAAGTTTTAATATTATATTTTAAGATAAAATATAATATAAATCATATAGTTTAGTATGTTTTAATAAATTATTAGAACGAAAACATTTATAATTTAAATATTTGATTGTTTAGTTTACATATTTATAATAATTCTCATTTAATAGGAGAGAGAGACGGGAAATATAATTTTAGTGTTAACCAGAAGTTGACAAGTGTCAATCTTAAATCTTCTTTTATTATAATAGATAGATATTTATATGATCATATTGATTAATGGTCGAGTCCTATAGTGGACAATGATGTGAATATAGAAATAGGATTAGTGTCAATTTTAAATCTTCTTTTATTATAATAGATAGATATTTATATGATCATATTTATTTTTACTAGATTAATGGTCGAGTCCTATAGTGGACAATGATGTGAATATAGAAATAGGATTAGAATATTGATGTGTATTTGTTGTTATTAAAAAATCTCGTTACTTTTTTAACATTTCTTTTGGATTTTGAGAATCCTAGTTTTTCTATTTGAAGGAAAGTCCTTAGAATTTTTCTTTTTTTTTCTTTTTTTTTCTTTTAAAACAATTTTAGAATACATTCTCAAGAATTATAAGGTTGTAATTTCTACTCCGGTATTTGTACTCTTTGATAAATAGTAATTACAAAATATATACTTACAATTGTACGTTAAATTAAGAATCTTCGTCCTCTCTACTCTTTATTTTCTCGTATTATTTTAGAAGATACTTGAAACAACGTCTGACATCATCCAAACATGACATGTGAAATAGGAATTAGGTTAGCTAACACGACACATTTTGTATTAAACAGGTCAAACCCGCTTAAAAGCTTTTAGAAAATTTATATTTAGAATCCAAAGATTACAATTGAAAAGTATTAAGATTTGAATAAAATAAGATATTTATTATTCTCCACCTATTAATTTATAAAATTGAAATTAAATTTCCCCTTTTAAACGTTTAATCAACTCTTCACTGTCAACAATACTATTTTATTAGTTCTAACTATTCGATTCCTTCCCTTTGCCTTTCTAATATGAAGCTAAAAGTATAAGTTCCAAGTTTTTTCTTTACCTGAGAAAAAGAGAGAAAGAAACAAAAACAACAAAAGGGACATTAATTACTAAAAAAGTTCCAGTAAAGTCTGGGAGTTGATTGTTTAAATTTGTTACTAAATCACCAGGAATTATTCATATATTATATATAGTAACTTCACGTAATAGTAACTAAGCTTCACAAATCGGAACACAAACCGAATACAAATACGATTTTAAATACGTCTGACATGACACGATGTAAATAAATATACGGATTAGTTTTAGGTTGAAAATTTGTACCTCCCAACTCAAGACCAATCATCCTAACACTATTATCACTCATAGCTAAGACCATCTATAGATTAGCATGTTTTTCCTTTCAATTCGCATAATAAAGTAAAAGGTTATATAGTTACTACTTCACAATCATAACTTTATTTAGTAATTCTCTTAAGTGGAAATTGTAAAAATGGTTCCTGTCGTTGATTATATTGCAAATTTGGTTCTCAAATTTAAAAATTATAAATTTAGTCCAAAATTTTAGGTGTTAGTTGTAAGTTTGGTTCCTACCGTTAGTATCCGTTAGTTTTTAACAACCTGAGGACTTAATCCACAGTATGATCAAATCATAGAGACCAGATGTATAGCTTTCTCCAAAAGTTTAAAAAAATTGAAAAAGGCAAATAAAAATTTAAAAAACAAGAATCAAATTTAGGATGCATTGTGATTCGATTTGAACTTTTATATTCCGATCGTTCGGTATTTGATTTTAACTTTTACCTTAATGATTATATCCATGTGAATTCGGAATCGAGGGAGTATGTACTGAGATTAATATTAATTTTCTCTTCTCCCAATACTGTTTACAATCAATTCTTTAACTGTTTACAATCAATTCTTAAATGTTTAGTCACGCGTAAATAAATTAGTACTATAAATAAATTACATTGCAAACGGAGAAACAATCGTATTCATGATTTCTATTTTTGTTTATATCCTAAGGATAGAGTTATAGTAAAAAAATATAATCTAAAAAGCTTAAAAATGATTATTGCCTTGACGCGTGTATTTTTATTGTTTTAAATAGTAGAGTATTTTGGTAATTGTGTCAAATACGTTAGCTTATTGTGTCTTATACATTTATTATGTCAAATATAAGTTCATAATGTCATACATTTTACATAATTTGTTATATATATTCATCATTATGTCTTACGTTTTAGATCATTTTATATTAGTTTTGTCATTGTTTCTATAGATTATAAAAACTTGTTATCTATCATGTGTTTTACAATTAGAAATATACAATGATATACTTTCACAAATTTATTTTTCAAAACTAATAGCGTTAAAGATAACACAATGTGTTATTTTTGTTATTGTTTTTTATAGATTATATAAATTTACTATCTTTTATTCTGTTTTACAATTAAAATACACAATGATGTTATTTCACCAATAAATTTTTTAAAACTTATAGTGTTTAAGATAACACGATTAAAAAACACAATAAGACTTTGTGTTATTTTGTTATTGTTTTGAATATATTAGATTAATTAGTTGTTAATTTATTATTGTGTTTTACATATTAGAGATACACAACAATGTTATTCTATAATTATTTCTAAAATTTATCATTTTAAAAAAACACAATAATATCAGAAAAACAAAATAACAAACAAAAAGACACAATGAGAATATATAAGCTTAAAAACGTAAAAAAAAAACTTATTACATTTAAGTATAACAATATTGTACTCTTTTAAAGATAAAAATAAACTCTCGTTTTATGATGTAATTTTTATAAAAAAATAATGTTTTATATAATAAGCGTTTAAAACAAATGAAAAACTTTACAAAAAGTCAACAATAATAATTATTTTTAAAATACCCTTCTAACAAATTATCTATTATAATTTAATCTCAATCATTAAATAAAAATATTAATGATTGACATTACTTTTTACATTTTTTAATTTTGCTAGACTTTATATTTTAACGTTTCTCTATCAATCTTATCACTTATGTCCACATTTTTCCGCTATCACCATCCAAATATTGATGGAGCCAAGACCTATGGTGCATTAATAGCTTACGAGCAACTGTAATTTTATCTTTATTTTGATTTTTTTTAACGGTCATCGAATACTTTTAAACACGTTTACCTGGATAAACTCATTGGCTAAAGGCCACCCACGCCCGCGAACACAGACAGCGCTGGTGATCTGACCCGCTCACCATTCAAAGAGAAACTAACCACCCAAAGACACACTGTGATAAAATCACTAGTCCACTTGAAATATTTTGCACCAAGTGACTCAAACCCATGACCTCTATTTTAGAAAGTCATGGGTGCCTCCACTTTATTTTGACTTCTAAACCGACAAATTTGACATTGAACTAAATGGTGTCGTATTGACGATGACGTTTTCTTTTAACGTAAAGATGGACTTTTGTATTTTGTTAGGTTCTCTTGATAGTGGCTTAACATAAAGTGGATACTTAGAAGTTTAAATGCCCACATTTGGTAATTTGTATATTGTTTACGTGTTTAATCTTTCATATAGATATGAACGCATAAAAGTGTGGTTCGTGTTCATAAATATGCTTAATAAATATAGGATAATATTGAGGGGAGATCTACGCATTACATTAGTTATCGTGAGAACATAAAAAAAGTAGATTTTTTACTTTTAATCTTAAAAAGATTTCAAATAAAAGAAAATGTATATATATGTAATTGTTGTTGTTACCATTTCTGAAATTTAAAAATTATTGATAAATTAGTTTGATTTTATCTTTACGTAAATAAGCTACACATGTGTAGGTTATATGTATGTTATATTACCAACACATGTGTAGGTTATTAAAATACATATGTGTTGCACGTTTGGTCCTCGAAGTCAAATCTAAAAGTTAGTTTAAAACGTTTCTAATGCATAAATACTGAAGTAATATAACTTTAGAGAACAACACATGCAACGCACACAAAAGTTTGGACTAATTCTGCAATGCATAAAATCTGAGAACCAAACATACAACCAGTTCTAACCACAGTGACCATTTATGTATAATCTTTTCATGACATGTAAGAAATAAAACATTTTAAAATATTAAATGATATGCGTAGATTTTTTCATTTTAATCTCATAATAATTTAGTTTTCTACAACGATCTCATCCTGGTATATATATTTACAAGGTAAATTAGATTTTAATAATATAAACTATTATCAATTGGTTGATAATAGTTCATACTATTAATTTAATCAATAAAACCTTATAACTTTCATTTTCGTTGTTAAAAGGAATTACAATCGCATAATCACGAAATACAGTTAATTTATATTTAATTTCACTCACGCTGATAATTATGAGTGAAATGAAATACATACATGCGAATCTGAGTGGAGATTACGTGAACTTGAAGAGCGAATCTATGATGATTTCGTTACTAGATTGTTCTTGACATGAAAATTGAAAGTTACGAATATCATTAGTCAATTTATCGAAATAAATAATCATCCGCTTTAGGTTGTAGTTTTTAAGATCCTATTCATCTTTTATCATCAAGACTTATAAATATAGATATCTAACATGGATATATATGCATGAAAAGGTAGGATACTATGGATTGTTTTCAATCTTTAAACCAAAATATTTCATATCTTTCTATTAAATTAGGGCGCCCCGAGTATATGTTGGTCCCTTTTTTTAGCCAATCCTATCCTAAAAGCATGGGCATGATAGTTACTTAATGAGGATCATATGATTAACATAAAGCCAACTTGAACGACCCAAAAATGATTATGACTTTCAACTTAAAGGTGTTCTATTCGCTAAAAAAGTATACGAGTTACGTGTTTCATAACTAACCGAGAAATAAATTTTACTGATAAAACAAGTCTTAACATAATATGTTTTTAAAGATAATTAGCTTAAAATTAGTGTTCGGTTTACCTTGTAAATAAAGTATATGTGAACCACAATGTATCTCACAAATATCTTTCATAAATCATTATGTAATTTATTTAGTTCAAATGGATATGCTACGTCCTTGTGTTAACCATGACATGCATAAATAACTCAAGCAAATTAATAAACAATACAACGAATCAAATACACATGCATCATAAGAAAACTCACTCATGTATGTTATTACTATACTACCATAACATGCCTTTAAGTTTCAAATATTGATTCAAGTTACACATAAACACACAACATAACTTATATCATATGTGACCCGTACACAAAACCATTTCGATGTAACTGATGGGTAGTTAATTAACCGTTTTGAATCCCAGAATTAAATGGAGATTGATCATCCATTTTGTAGACAACGCTAATGGTAGTGTCCTCTCTAATTGAGTGCATTAAGATTGCAAACATAGAGATATTTAGGTTGTGAATAGAGGATGATATTTCATGTTTTGATTATCTTCGAGACCAGTGAAGTAAATGTCATTCGATCCGCTTCCACACCACACAATCCGGGTAAGTTCCATATCCGAAAGCTTGCCTCACTATATATGCATACTTTGTCACTTGAACATCCCATTTTGTTTACCTTCGTAGAAGAACCAAATTCACTTAACATGTAAGAAGGAAACAATTTATACATTCAAAATAATAATAAAAGAATATCATATCCCTAGATAACGTGTGTATATAGCGTAAAAGTATTATAAAATCATTATAACTAGGGCTAGCAAAAATGTTTTATCGTGTTTAACAAGTTAGAGATGATCGATTAACATAAATATCAAATATGAAAACGAGTTGTTTAACTACATATGTCTCATGCTTTTAATTTTTTATATGTTTTTAAGAACTAAGAAAGATAAATAACAAAGTCTAATCTCTTACTTTAATTATTTTAAATAGTATAAAAAAATACATAATATTTTTTTTATTAAACAGGTTTATTCGTATTATAAACAAGTCAGAAATTACGACTTTTAGTTATAACCTTCACATATTTTAAATGTTATCCAAAATACAAACATGCACAAAAAGAATAACTACACAATATAAATGCACATTCAACTTGGATTCACATGAAAGTACATCACACACTATTAGCAATACTACATAGGGGTTAGAAGCCTCATAATACGTAGGAAAATATCTAGAAAGATAGTATAAAATCACTCTACGCTTATAATGAAACACCATAGAGATAATTCGAATTTGTAAAAAGGGTTGCATAAATATCATAGGACATATATTAATCTTGTTGGGGGCCATAGCCTTATGTAATTGTAAAGCTACGGTCCTTAGGTTGCAGATTGTTTTGGAACGCGTATTCACTTAGCTTGACATCACATATATTCATATATCATAATAATTTGATGTATAAAAAATATAGAACATGTATTGTGTATATTTGTGTTTTTAAAGAATTTTAATGTTTGTAACCCGTTTAATAAATACTATGCACTCACCTAGGTTTTGATTTCACAATTAAGCTCCCTTAGTAACTTACTCATTTACACTTGTTTTCAACCCTTAAGTTTTAATTACACTCAATAAAAACATTCACAGTGAATTTTTTGTTTCTATTCATATAATTATATTAAAAATCATTATTTTTTCTCTTTTATTTTTAGTTAAATAATATTTTTATACTTTTATCATTATTTTTTTTTCCTCCACTCACAAATAAATTCAAAAATATTAGAAAAATTATAGGGGTTGAACAATATTTTTTCAAATATACAAATAAACAATAATATTTCGTTCTGTTTCAATCACAATAATTTCCTATAATATTTTAAACTCGCTCACGTATTTATAGAAAATCCACTCTAAATGAGTCTTAGACAATTTATTTTTTGTAAGATCCTACCGTTTAACCGTTTGTCAATTATTTAATATTAAAATATTTTTTATGTACTAATCTATCAATCTTTTAAATCGTTCAAATATGTTTAACCGTTAGTCAATCATTTAATACAAAAATATTATTATATCACTCTTCTACTTATCTTTTAAATCATTCAATATGTTTTATAGCTTTCAACCCAAACGCTGATTATCTTGGTCAACGGTACTTATGGTCAATTCAAGTTAAAATAACTAATTTCCTAATTTTTTAACACTCAAAATACATTCTTCAATTCGATTCTCGTACAAACATACACATTTTAATGATTATATTATAGAGTAAGTTATACGGATCATCCTTAACGTTTGCTCAAAATTCATATTTCATCCCTGAGATCAGAAAATTACATGTTTAGTCCTAAGGTTTGAAAAATGTAACGTATTTGATCCTTCCGTTAAACGCCCGTTAATAAATTCCGTTTAGTGGGTGTAAAACTGCCATTTTATCCTTCAATTATATAATAAAAATTTGGAAAAATAATACCCCTCACCCCCAGCCCAACCCCACCCTTACCCCAACCCCACTTAATCTTCTTGGTTTTGAACATAGCACCACCTCCTCCTACCACTTTCGACAGCCACTTTCAGAAACCACCACCACACCAGACAACACCACACCTACCTAAGTACACACCCCCTCACGTCGTCGGAACTGTTCATAGGAACCGGTCACCAGAATAGAAACCCAAGTTCATTTCTGGTGGTTCTCCTCGGCGCGTAGCCATCGCCACCACAAAATAGAAACCCAATTAAAAA
The DNA here is from genome assembly GCA_025506415.1 of Flaveria robusta. Taxonomy (NCBI): domain Eukaryota; kingdom Viridiplantae; phylum Streptophyta; class Magnoliopsida; order Asterales; family Asteraceae; genus Flaveria; species Flaveria robusta. The sequence continues at coordinate 3,101,351 of CM046464.1, read as the reverse complement.
ACATGTTATACTCTTCGTGTTTTATCTTTCCTTTGGTACTTGTTACAAAGTATGGGTTTGATAGCGGAGTTTGAACGTTACATGAAAAAAAAAAAAACAGCAAAACCATGTTTCGATATCCCTTTGTTTACACTACTACTATATTTTTGGGTTTCTCTTTCATTTCCCACAGAGAGTTCATCAAAAATTGAAAACCTTCATATTCACATTATTTAAGTAACTATTGACCAAATGTTTTTTTTGATAAATTTTCAAATATTATTTTTTTGTTACCCGTTTTTTTACGCATTCTAATGAATGGAATTGACACTGATCAAAATTTCGATGCGTCCTTGCTGCAACGCGTAGGTTGAACCACATTCCTCTAGCTTTCATACCTTCTCGAGTAAACATAGTTACTTTATAAAGAAATACCACAAACATGGACAAATTCCCTAGTTGATTGAACATATAGAAGAAAATAGGTATGGAAATGCAAAAATGGAAAAAAGCTAAAGTTCAAATGAAAGAGTAAACTAAGTTACTTTTGAAAGACAATACCACAAATCATCCATCAATTTAATTAAGCATGCGAATATTTTACACATGCTCAACAAGGTATTTGTTAGTGTATGTATAGGATTGGATTCAAATAAAAACTAAAAGAAATTATAAAAATCAATAAATTAAATTTTCATATTTGATGTATTAATATCAATGATTCAAATTTTTTGGATAAAAAAATAGAAGTCTGTATTCTTATTGAACTATGTGTACAAAAAGTCAAAAAAAATATGAGTTATTGATCTTAATACATTAAAAGTGAAGATTTTGTTTATTGATTTTCATAGTTTCTTTTGATTTTTATTTGAACCTAACGTTGTACGTATATATGTGTAGATATCTGGACATTTGATATTTCTATGAATACGTATAATTTTATGAATTTAAAAAATTATATGATTGTCGGATATTGAAATTTATAAATAGTGTAAATTCAAAAACCAAAAAAATAATTCTGATTTTGCATAATTATTTGCAACCTGAAATGGCAAACGTATTGTGAGTCACAAGCTTAAAACGAAACTCTGTCTCTTAGTAATCCCCAAAAAACCACTGTTGCAAAACCGGTCGCAAAACTGTCGGGTCTTAAAATCAGACCCTAACACTCAGTCGCAATATTACTCGTATGAAAGTTTGGCTGCAAATAGTTCAGGATTTCGTAGCAAATTCGGTCGCAAAATGTTTTAGTTCATAGTTCAGTCACTAATTTGTGATGTGGATTTTGGTCGCAGCGATGTTTCGATAGAAAAAATGATCCACAAGTCATTTGTCACCAGGGTTAAGTTTAAGACCCCAACTAAACCAGTAGCCAAAGGGCTTTTATCTTGATTATCACCAGTTTGGTCCAGTGTTGTAAAAATCGGGAATAGCCTCCTATGAGTCTGCAATTAATCACTAATCGGAGGCTGCCCGCTTCGATTTCATCAAATCGGAGGTCCTAGGCACTAATCGGTAAAAATTGACCAAATCGTTCTAATCAAAGGTGTTCTGGCGACGAGAACTGTCGGATCTGCCGATTCCAGCACCGGATTTGCCAATTCCGGCGACAAACTATAACGTTGGTGACTAGAACGAGAAAACAGAAGTGCGGGATTGAACTTTTGTTTTAATTGTTTAAATATAGCTTAGACTATTTTAACATTTAACCCCCTCTATTCACCAATTTACAATTTATCCCGCAAATTTGTAAATTAATACATAATAAGTATAAAACTAATGTTATATATAAATAAACTTGTAAAATAATACACAAAAGTCCGATCTAATTAATCTCGATTAATCCATAGTCGATACCATACCGCCCGACTAACGCTTAACGATTTCTACAACACTAGTTTTACCATGGTAATTTTTACTTATGAAGGGGTTTATTGGTTATGTTTTATCAAAATGGTTCAATGGATGAATTCTTGAAAGCATCAAGTTTTAAGTTGGAAACAATTACTTGGTAGCAAGGGCGGATCTTTAAGGGGGGGGGGGGGGGGGGGGGGGGGGGGGGGCGTAGCCGCCCCCCCTGTTTTTTCGCCCGTAGTGTTAAATTTTAGTCCGGTAGTGTAAATTTTTGGTCAGGTAGTGTAAATTTTTATATAAATATCAAGTTCGCCCCTTCTAAAAAAAATTGATTTCGCTCCCGCCCCCCGTACAAGAAAGTTCAAGTTCCGCCATTACTTGGTAGCACATGTAAACACATGTTCACATGGCTCCTTTAAGTTAATGTTGGCATCTTTTCTTTTTATTACATATATTTTGCATTACTAATGTTTGATTGTATGATTGATGATGACATAGTTGATAGAGGCATAGAGAGGACAGGATTCATGGCTAGCTTGGAGCTATGTTTTTGTAACTAAAATGATGATGTTTTGACTTCTCTTCAGTTTGGAAAATATTGAACTTTTGTTTGTTAACATTTTGAAATATGTTTGAAGATGATTAAATTTATAATTGAAGTGATGGTATTATGATTTCTATATTTTAAGTTTCATTTTTATTTTGTGCTGTAAATAGATAACGATTTTGATTAATCAAAATCAAAAATGATAAGCATCTATAACGTTACTAGCTTTAGTAAACCCATATATTACATGGGTTGAATAAATAAAATATAAAAAAATAAAAATTTATTAATTATAAAATGATATTTTAAAATAAGATATTATTGAAATTTTCTTTGTTATAAATAGAATAAAAAGTTTATTTTAAAATAAACATTTTTAAAAAATGTAATTTTTAAAAGATTTCTTATTATAGCTCTCAATTTTAATTGTGTTTTGTTTATAAAATTTACTTTATAAAAACACCAGTTTTAAAATATTTCGTATTCTTAAAAAAGTTTGATATGTTTTAGAAAAATTTCTTATTTTATAAAAATTTATTTATTTAGAAATAACATCAATAAAAAGATCTTTTTCCTAATTTATTATAAACACTATTCTAATTTCAAAAGAATTAATATTAGTAATTAATGTGATAATTTAATAGAAGACAGAAGCACGAAAAATTTGGTGATGATTAATGTGGTGTCGGCATGTGTCTCACTTAGTTACTATTTTATTAGAGTAGAAAGATGAGATTTTTGTGGCAAAAGTTATATGTCATAATAATTAGTATGTATATTTATTTAGGAATTGTACGTTTTTACCGACACACAATTTGTGCCATAAAAGCTTTTTTTTTTTTTAATATTATGGCAAAATACACTAAAAGCCTAAAAATTTGCGGCAGTCAAAAGATTTTTATTGACACTTTTTGATTTTTTATAAAAATATTTTTGTATGCCACTAAATAACAATTTTTTTAGTGGAATATATCACCTCCTTGACTTCTTCCCACTTCCTCTTAATGGCCACTCAACCATTTGAATTTTCTCAATAGGTACAAGGAGACTCCAACAACTGTGTCTATTTCTAGAGTAATGTTGTCTATCATTAATGCTCAGCTATAAAATGCTGTAGAAATAAATATAATCCTCATGTAGGGTCTCTTTATTTATAAATATGTAACAAATAATCAACATTGATCACACTTCCCATTTTACTATTATTTTCTTGTATTAAACATAGTACTCATTGGCATAATATCTTCATCCATCATCTCTTCTTACTCCCTCTGAATCTTTACACATAAACACACACACTCATTTCTCAAACATATTCAACCTGAGCCTATATTAATCATTATCATATCTAATTGTATAATAATGGAGTTGGGTAGCATTGTTGACTTTCTGGAGAACAAAGTTATGTTAATTACTGGTGCCACTGGTTTTCTTGCCAAAAGTAAGGTCCCTTGATATAATTAAACACAATCTCAATGTATTTGTCATGTTAATTGGTTTAGTAATATATACTTATAATATGTGCGTGTGTCTGCGCGCACATATAAATGCAGTTTTTGTGGAGAAGGTACTAAGAGTTCAACCAAATGTGAAGAAGCTCTATCTTCTCATTAGAGCTCCTGATGGCAAAGCAGCTTTACAACGGTTTAACACCGAGGTATCTTTAAGTTGTTCATGTGTTTCTCGCGTATTTGGGTTCAATTCTTTGTATGTATATGTATTTTTTGGGCATAAATATTGTGAAAAAAGACTTGTAACATCTTGTTTTTGCATGAGTGCGTCTAGGCAGTGGCAAAGGACTTGTTTAAGCTCTTGAAAGAGAAACATGGTACAAACCTGCAAAAGTTTTTGTCCGAAAAGGTTACTCCGGTTGGCGGAGACATCACTTGTGACGATTTGGGAGTACTAGATTCCAGTTTGAAAGAGGAAATGTGGAGAGACGTTGATGTTGTTGTTAATGCTGCTGCCACTACCAACTTTGATGAAAGGTATATAATCTACACATGTGTAAGGCATGGGTAGATAAAGATACAAACTTTTAAAAAGCCTATGAACATATTATCTTAATTGCTTTTTATGTACATAATCCCATGTTTATATATAAAAAGTATACAGTTTTAAAAATATTAACCTTAAAAAAAATTAAATGAATTAGATTTGTTCTCTATGTTATCTTAAATATTAAGTGTTTATGCTTACCGGAGCTATTTGGTTTGTTGTAGCTATGACATAGCCCTAAATCTTAATACATTTGGCGCTAAGAACGTTTTGAAGTTTGCTCAGAAATGTGTCAACATAAAGCTGTTGCTTCATATTTCAACTGGTTATCTTTCCAACCCTAATTGTTTTGAATTTTATTGGCGTGATAAAACTAAAAGTTAGTTAACATTTTTCTTTTTGTGATCCAACAACGGTCTAATTGAAATGACTTACATTCAGCCTATGTCTCTGGTGAGAAGCCTGGATTGATGCTCGAAACTCCTTACTGCTTGGGTGTGTCACTAAACGGAACAAACGGGCTAGACATAGACATGGAGAAGAAGATCATTGAAAATAAACTGAAGGAGCTCAAATATGATGATAATGCAAGTGATAAATTAATTAAGTTGGCCATGAAAGATTTGGGAATGCAAAGGTATTTTAGAAAGTTTTACTTTCATCTTACTCTTCTTTTTTTTCATATGAGAACCTGTTATCAGTAAATATAAGGGACTCGCTAATATGCTAAGAATAGAATCAAATAAATCACAGCTCGTCATATGTTTGTTATTACATGATTTTTGAATTCTATTTCATGTTATTTCATAGGGCAAAACACTATGGTTGGCCCAATACATATGTGTTTACCAAGGCATTAGGAGAGATGATTATCGGGCACTTAAAAGGAGATATGCCGGTGGTGATTATTCGTCCAACCATTGTCACTAGTACTTTCAAAGAACCCTTTCCCGGTTGGGTTGAAGGAATTAGGTAAATGATTCATAGTTCCTTCGATATCTTAGAAGACATGATTTCATCTACAAACAAATAATCATACAAGAGTTTAGTAACCGAGTGACTATAAAAAATAATCTCTTTTCATTGGGTGTTCAATTGATCAATTTTGAGTTACTTGAGTTAATTGAAAAGAATTATTCGATTATTAAAATAGTATATATGAATATGAATTAGAATTAAAATTGAATTTCAAATTCGATTTGAATTGGAGTTGATACATTTCTAGTTAATTAAATTAACAAAGAGAATATACTTTTTAAGTTATATATATATATATATATATATATATATATATATATATATATATATATATATACACATACATATATATATATAGGAGGGATCCTAAGAAAACCACAAAGTTATGAGAAAACCAGAGAAAACCAATGAAAATGGTCGCATAATTTATAAATTTTTTATAACTATCCTCTATATATATGTGTGAGTATATATAAATAAAGGTATGGATCAAATAAAAACCGTAGCATGGTTTTACATATACGTCACACATAGGTTACGTATACGTAACCATTTTTCATTCGACATAGTGTTACATATACGTAAGTTTCTTCATTCTCGTATGTATGCTCAACATATATTTACCAAACATTTAAATAGCATTTTAATAATTAAAATAAAAAAAAATTTGAATTATGTTATTGCTTCCCGTGGTTTTTTTTTTGTTTTCATATAACTATTGGTTTTCTCAGGAACCCTCCCCTATATATATATATATATATATATATATATATATATTTTGTATATACAAATCGAATCAAAAATTACAAATCCGGATTTAATTCAAATTGGAATCAAAGGTTAATTTGATTTGATAATTTGGGGTTAATTTGATTTGATAATTTGGAGTCCGAATTAGAAATGAAATGGGATTTTGAATCAAATTTCGATGTTTTCTTGGATGCTTTTTATTACTTTTGTCACTACAATGGTCACTATAGGTGTCTTGGTAATTTATCTACATGTCAGCAAAGACAGTAATAAACAGTGAAAGAGCTTTGGTGTGACAACTTAATTCTAGAAAACGGCATGACCATTTATGATTAAAAAAATGTTTGCAAGTTTTGCTATTGATTTATGACTGCAATCACACAGGTTACAAACTTAGCGACAACAATAGATCTAGTCGATCTGGTTGAAAATTTAAGAACAAAAATGTGGTCGATGATTTCGGTCGCAAGATAAAACCGGTCATAAAGCCGTCGCAAAATTAGATTACCTAAGCATATTTTTGCCACTGTATATTCGGCAGGAAAAAAGTCACAATTTAGCCTTTTGTGGCCAACTTACAACTAAAATACAATTATAAATACCCAGTTTTTATAAAGTATCTATGAGAGCATTTAGATTTCTTATATTTATGTAAATGTGTTTCTTATATTTTAAACATTGGTTGTGAATGGTTATTTGTGAAGTAAAGAGAAAAGTTACTATTCAATTTGTATTTTTTGAAAATCATTGTTGAACTCTTATAAATTTTTTAATATTTTTGAAAATAGTTGTGAGTAGAAAACAAAAAAAGATAATAATAAAAGTATAAAAAAATTATTATTTAATTGATAAGCAAAGAGAAAAAGTAGTGTTTTTTCATGTAATTATAAAAATAAAGATAAGAAAGCTGATTTAAATGCTCTTATGCTACTAACTTTTTAAATTAATAGATTTTCTCAGTACTTACTAAAATAATGTGTCAAAAGTTATGACTTTCACTATTGTTCTAAACATGTATCACTAAGACATATTAAGTGACACGTTTGTGAATGTTACTTATCATATCCTTGTTTTCAAATCACCAGGACCATTGATAGCTTGGCACTTGGTTATGGCAAGGGTCGTATAACATGTTTCCTTGGAAATCCTGAGGGTATATATGATGTGGTAAGTGTGTCGAGTTCATTAAACATATAACATGTTCGCTATACATCTTCTAATCCATTCTCTAAACAATTAGTGACAAGGGCATTAAAAATTGTAGGTACCGGCTGACATGGTGGTGAATGCTATGATTGCTGCAATAGCGGCTCATGCCACTCTAACTTGCTCTGAAACAATCTACCATGTTGGATCTTCGGTATCAAATCCTATGATGTTCAGCACATTTCAAAGATGTGGCTACCGGTATTTTACCGATCATCCTTGGATCGGAAAGGATGGCAAGCCTATCATAGTCGGAGAAGTTAGAGTATTGAACACAATGTCTAGCTTCTATAGATATATTGGCCTTCGTTACTTGCTTCCGCTGCTGGTTTGCCCTTTTCATATTGACAAATTGGATTTTATTAATCCAAACTATAAAGTATTAGTTGAATAATAATTCATACTTACAATTTAACCAATAACACTACTAAGTACTAACTTTCACTTGCATTATTAAAGATAATCACACTTACATAATCATCATAGATTTACAGTTTATGTCCACTCGATTTCATTTAAGAGGATGGTTATGAGCAAAATTAGAAAACGTACATTCCTTGTATGTGACATCAAGTGAAAACATATGATGATTATGTGAGTGGATTGCCCAAGACAATAAAAATGAAATTAAGAATATTATTGATCAAATGACTAGTATAGATTATTATTAGTCTATGAGTTATATTTTGGATTCTTAAATTCAAGTTGACCTTTTATCTTTTTAATTTCCGTCACTTTTTGTCATCGACATAATGACAACTATAGTTTTTATTGTTCATTAGGTCCTTCGGTTTGTGAACTTCATACTTTTCCGAGCTTTTGACGACACATACAAGAAGCTCAATCGTAAGATCAACTTTGTGTTACGTCTAGTGGACCTCTACAAACCCTACTTATTCACAAAAAGCTTGTAAGTGACACTAAATTAACTTTGGTTTAGATAATTGAGCAATTTTTTCATCTAATAAGGTTACAAATTTACTTTATTGATGACAGCTACGATGATATGAATACTGAAAAGTTGCGTAGGTTGGCTCGAATGAGTGGAGGTGAGGAGAGTTTCTTCTACTTTGATCCAAGGATAATTGATTGGGACTACTACTTCGAGCATATACACCTTCCTGGTCTAAGACAACGCGAGTTTAAGTGATTAAAGCAATCACTAGTCGCGTCCATATGTTTCAAGTACCCGGTCTATATAGCTCAACACTATGATGCAACTATGTACACAGGATACAAGAAAATATTCTACCTCTTACAATTATCATTTATTTAATTAAACGTTGTATATTGTTTAATAAACAATAGCGTATCTAGAAATTTTACATCTAAAAACGAGTCTGGTCAAAAATAGTTGGGTGAAAAAGGTAACGAAGTAACCTCGTATAGTTATATTTCACAGTTAAAATTAATTTTTAAACTCAAAAATAAAACACTTATAAGCTCAATTGAAGCCACTACCATCGCAATTAGCTACATAAACTTGGGATGCAGAAGTAATTCCGTCGCAAGACACCACTGTCGCAAAACCATCCCAACTTCAGCAATGCTATTTTGTCGCAAAAATTCCACTGTTAGTGAAAAGGTTCTTTTGATCTTTCAAAACCGTCACAAGCCATTGCAATTTCAGTAATGTTGTTTTCTGTCGCAAAGCATAGCAAATAGTGTTAGCGACAAGGCTTTTTGTCTCTACCAAAACTGTCACAATGGCCTATTTAATTTGCAACAGTTTTCGCCTATGTAGTAACAAAAGCATATAACATACAAAAATTTAGCATTTATCACGTTTAAAAAATAGTTATTATTGTATAATGTTACTTTTTTTAAACAAGTTCTAATGCACCTAACAATTTAGGAAAATAAATGCAAGTTTAATTAGTAGGTCCATTCTGACAAGCCTAAAATAAGTAGAGTTAAATGTTAGTGAGATATAGCTTCCATAATAGTGAAATATACGGAAAATGATAACTGCAATACGCTCGTTATCATAACTCCAATCGTATTTAATATAGTCGTATAACACATTTAATTTTCATGGCAGTTTATTGTCATATGCTGAATAGTGAGGGCCACACTATCTATCGATGGTGCTTTTGGTACATACACTTGGTTGGATCGGATGGTTAATCGTATATTATTATTTATCTATATAACTAGTTTTATTAATTTGTGTATTACACGTCTTAAATAAATAAAATATAAAATAAAATAAAATTTGTTAATAATAGAATAATATTTAATATAATATACGATAGAAATTTTTCTTATTATAAATAGATAAAAATATTTTGTTTAAAAAAATATTTTTAAAAAATATCATTTATAAAAACTTTCTTATTATAACTACTACTTTTAATTATTTTATAAAAATTTTATTTTTTTAAAAAACACCAATTTTATATATTTTGAATTTTTAGAAAAGTTTGACGTTTAGAAAAATGTTCTTATTTTATAAAAATTTGTTTATGTAAAAATAAAATTAATAAAAAGATCTTTTTCTTGATTTATTACAAATTATTTTAATATAAAAAAATTAAATAATATTAGTAATTAATATGATTATTTAATAGGATAGAGAGCTGGAAAAAACTTGGTGAGTATGAATGTGATGATATCATGTGCCCTCTCTATCTACTTTTTTTATTAAAATATGAAGATTTCATATTTTTAACTATGATGATTTTTTTGCTTTTGAGTTATGATCACAAAAGTTTTCTGATCCACGTGTTTAACACTTTTTGATTTGTCATGCCTTGTGACATGTATTTATGTTTATATAAAAAATGATTTTAATAATTAAATATTATTTTAAATACGTATTTATTTAATTTGCATCATAAAGACAAACGGAAGAATCGAGCATAAATTATGAGCTATAAATATTAGTTTACATTAATGATTTGTTATTTTTTTAATCCACCAAGTTATTTAAAAAATCAATTTGTCATATTATTAATTTACGACCCTTATCTACGGTAAATGATTTGGATTAGTTAGGGTTTGCTGAGTGTCGATGAAGAGATATCATGTGGCAACCACTTGTTTCTTTTTTTAATAAACCGAAATTAAAGAGTGAATACAATTATTTTTGTTACAAATCTTTAACAAAAAAGCCAGTGAACCCTACGGTTAGTGCGCTGCCCCTCTTAACTGCAGGGCGCAAGTTCGAGTTCGATCTTTGTCAATTGTTTTATATTCCATCGATTTTTTTATTTTCTCCAATCTTTGTTTGTAAATGATATAAACAAATAGAAAAAATGAAATTGTTACCTTAAAAAATTAGTAAATGATTCTTGTTGGTTAGGTTTTGTGAGTGTCAAACAAGAGATGTCATGTGACTACCACTTAGTTTCTTTTTTATGCAAAGATTGAATATAAGTTTTCTGTTGCAAATCTTAAAAAATAAAAAATAATAAAAAATAAAAATAAAAATAAAAATTTGGCTAGCCCAACGGTTAGGGCGCGAGTTTGAGACCGGTTGCTGCCCAGTATTTTTTATTCCATAGATATTTCTCTTTTTTTATATATTTTTTTTGTGTTTTGTATGGACAAATAGAATAAATTGAATATTTACCTTAAAAAGTGTGTATGCAAATAAAATTTGATGCTTGTGTAGATTTTACATAGTTTTTTACTCTTCTTGCACCCAAATAGTTTTTTTGAAAATATAGTTTTTTACTCCTCTTGCACCCGTATAGTTTTTTAAAATTCGTGGTGTAATTAACCGCACAACACACGTGAAAACATTTCTAGTTATCTAAATATTCATAGTTTTTATTAGTAAGTTTCTTTTTTGTTTCAAAAACTATAATATATTAAGTTCCTGCTATTACATTGTACATACCAAGTTACAACTTGCGAAGAGGGGGTTTTGCTATAGCATTACAAGGAAGGCTGAGCTCGGTACCTGTACCATACTAGTACCGTACTGAACCAGTACCGATCCCGAAATTCACTAAAAATTGGCTACCGGTACCAAAAATGTTTGGTACGGTACGGTATGGTACGGGTAACGGTACGGTATTTGAAGGAAAAAAATCGGTAACATACAGGTACAGTACCGAACCGGTACCGTAAGTACCGATCCCGAAATTACAAAAAAGTGGATACCGAAGTGGTAACAAAAATGATTCGGTACGGGAAATTAGGTACCGGTGCCCAAACGGTACCGGTTCGGTTTCAATACTCGGTACCCGTTTGCTCATCCCTAATATAAGGTTTAATCATGTCACCAGAAAACAAAAAACTATTACCGACATATTAATCCTTTGCTAACCGGTCGATGAAAATGTTTTGAAAAACAAAACGTGGGTAAAAGTTTTAGCAAGTATTGTTGTTATGTCTTTGCAAGATAGATCCGAATAGTCATGGTATCTTTTAAAGGGATATGATAAGCACTAGTAAGTAATATTAGGTCTTAACGAGATATATCAGATCATACATATCACAATGACTCGTAATAGATCTTAACGTGTAATATGTCATACATGTCATTATGGGTCAAGTAGGTCTAATAGACTGATACCATCCCGGACACCGCGCATACGAAAGTGAATTTTCAAGAATATTTTTTAAAGAATAGAGATGTATGTCGTAACCTGTAAATGTTAGAATACTCTGAAATCTTAGATTTGAAAGCGCGCGTATAAATCATATTATAACTCACATGTATAAATAGTATAAGCTGTATCGTTTACATTCACTACCAAGAGATCTTAGTAGTGTATGCACATAAAACTATGATATGGTTTGTCTAAACTTGAATTATGAATGTTTAGTTTGGTAGATTTAAAGTAAAAACGCATGAGTTAACGGGCAAAATACAAAACTTTTTGGAAACAGTCTCTTTATAGTATAAGCGTTAACCAAAACAGAGTTAACCAGCAAATCAACTAGTCGATTTCTCATGTCGATTAACCAGCCAACTGTTTTTCACTTAATGATTACATGCCCAATTGCAATCGTGAGCCTGTATATCGACTCACCAATCAAACTGTAAACATCAATTTAAATTACTACTTTTTTTAATCATATAACAGAATCAGACAGACAACAGCAGGGTATTCCATGTCACCAAAATTGTATATAATCTCTAAGAAAACTGAAGGATTAATTAATGCAAGTGAATCTCATGAAAATGCTACCTGGTTGGAGATTCTGATCTTTCCTTTCTTTTACCTGTTATACAAGCGGTTTCAAAATTATGTGAAGAATTGGAACATTGGTTTATGCTTTTTCCATTCATCGGCTTTCCAGATTCCCGAGCTTCTGGAGGCTTGGAGAACTCGTCAGAAGCTTTACAGGTTTCAGGACGGGTAATGCAAAGCCATGTTCTTAGTGTCTCGTCATTGTATTCGCCCGTTATAGGTACATGCCACGACCCTCTCTCTGATTCCTGATAAAAATTAATGTATTTTGTATTCAGGTCTTCATAATACTGTTGATTAATGCACACTTTCGACTTGTTTACCGATGAATGGGTTGATTTAGGTTGTGTTTTATCTCAAACGGGTCAACAGCACATAATAAGAGCATCATCTCTAAATAGGTTTGCTCGGTTGGTTAAGTTTCAGAAGTAAAGTCAAAAGCTTAAGGTTATATAAATAAGCAATTGAAACTTATATGTTGTAATTTGAGGCTTGAACAATAACAAACTTTACTACCTAATTGCACAATTTACATCACATTAGTTTCACGCACTCGTGTTTTGTGTATCTTAACTAAGAAAAAAGTGAAACATGACAGAAATATACCTGAATAACCAGGGAATATGAAGGTGGCATCTCCAGTTTAAGTTGACCTTTTGGAAATGTGTAGTGAACCTGCATGGTGGAGAACAATAGTGCGATTATGTTATATTATCTTATTATGCAGTTTATGATATCAAGGTTTCATTCTTAATTTGATTATACGGCTAAAGTTATGCGATTTATGGTTTCAACATAACGATGAAAGAGATGAGATTCGTGATAAAGTTGAAAGACTGTTTTGCCCTTCAAAATGTGTGCTTCTTAAAACCTTTTAAAGGCAATCAAAGCATCTTAATCATATGTTAATGTGCTACTACCCCTGAAGAAGCCCAAAGTGGATATGATTAATGAATGCACAGGTAGTTAAACTCTTAGAACATAATAAAATCTCCCATCTTTTGTACATACCTGATGTCTTTCTTTCCACCGGGGAAAGAAACTGCGCCCCAGAAGTTCAAAAATGTGATCTCTCATTTCATCATTTGTCACAAGCATGCACTTGAGTTTTACAGAAGCATAAAGCCAATACCTAAATAAAGAACCAAAAAAAAATAATTTTTATAAAGATCACAAAACATATCTTAAACCGAATTAGCATCTAAAACATAGTAGTCAAAGTCACAAGATGCATTCAAGGCGCAAAGGGCTCGTCCGTCACCTAGGCGGAAAAAAATGTGTGCACACTAGAAATAAGATGCACAAATAAAATATAAAAAATATATATAATAGGCAAAAAGGACCCTTTTAAATCCTCCTCGCTTCACCTCCCTCCCGGTTACTTACACTATGTCCTCTCTTGACTCTTCTACTCCCTCTCTCCTCCACTGTAGCTTGGTGTTAGATCATGAAGGTCTGTTGGTTAAAACCTTTGTTGTCAAAAGCCCACAAGGCGCGCCTAGGCCCTCCTACACAACCTTGTAGCCTCGCTTCAATAGACTCATTTTCAGGCACTCAAACATATTTTCAAGCCATGTATCGGCCAAAACATCCTAAACTAGCCCACGACAAGCCTAAAACGTGTCTAAAATCCTTAAAAATGGTATTTTTATACTATGCGTCTTACTTAAAAAACAAAACCTCGCTTTATAAGCGCCTTCCTCCTAGACCCAAGGCCCACTCTTTACGCCCTTAGTGTGCCTTGCGCATTCAACAACTATGGTTAAACATTAAAAGAAAAAGACCTACTTGAATCCCAGCCGCTCACCTGAGCATGCCTATGACTGGCTAGAGGGTGCCTCGCCCAAGCGCCTTGAGTGCTTTTGACTACAGAGATCTAAATCACCATTAGATAACGAACTTTCTTACCAATCATCATTTGAACCGACTGGTGTTCCATATAGAACCCCATTATTAATCCACTCCTCAAGTATCCCTCTATTACAAGGATTGGCTAAAAGGGCTTGTATTCTTTTTTCATGTAGAATAACTAGCGGCCACTTATTGCTTCTTTTATACAGTTCCTTAACAACAGCTTCAAGCTGTTACATAGCAATTTCAAGAGAACAAAAATGAATGTGTTAGAAAAAGTACCTCCTATCCATTTAAAAACCAAAAAACATAACAACCATAGGAATTGGAGATGTACAACCTGAGGAACACTAAATCCACCATCTGCAAAGTTTTGTTGGTAGAGTCCAATATTTGCCCCATCCACTATAGCTTCAAAATCATTATGTTCATCCAGCCAATTCTAAAACAAAAAAGTATGCCTGTCATAATATTTTCATCATTACCTCTCATAAGCTTGGTTTCAAAAAGCCTGAGGCACTCCTACATGTTAAGGTCCCAAATGCAGGAAGCTGAGGCTTGAGGTGGAAACTTCACATGATTGCTGCTCTATATACAACCAAATAAGCTTTATGCAATTTGTACAACAAATAGCTATATCACTTTTACATATAAGTATACTTTATCAAGTAAAACATTCATAATCTCTTCCTCATATTACTATCAGCCTCCTCTAGATCCCATACTAACCCACATGTGCATAAAACACTGCCCCAAGGCCATGAGGCGTTTTTCAGATCGCTTCATGCACATCATGTGCTTTTTGAAACCAAGCTTGTTCACAGTTTTTATACAATATTACATTAAAGACTGATATAAACCATTGTTTACCTGAAACTGCGTAAAATTCGATCGCTTTTCCCTTTCAACAGCCAATGCAACCACCGATTGGGCAAACTTCTCCGTATCCTCTCTCCCAATATCAACACAAGCCAACTGCTCTCCACAAGCACAACAACCACCACCCAAACCAACCGTCGTCCTCCGCACCACCCACTCGCCCCTCCCAACCCACCCAAGCCCATGCCACCCACCTCCATTCCTCAAGATCACATCTTTAACCCGACCGACATCCCAATCCTCCAAACTACAACCCACCCTCATCCCCACTTCCCCACTGAACCACTTCTCAACAATCTCCACACTCGATTCGCTAACACACCTCACACCCATCCTCAACTTATGCAAATACTCATACACCTTATCTGCATCCCCAACCTCTGCACTCACTTTCAACAATGCAGCAATCTCAGGCTCCTCCAAACACAACCCCATCTTCAAAATCTCTTTCTCCACATCATACGCCTTTTCGGCATCCAATTTCTTCACATAACTAAACAAAGCAGGATCATACGTTCTCAACCTAGGCTTCTCATTATACTCAATCAAACTCTTAACCAACTTAAACGCATAATCAGCATCATCTTTTGCTGCAGCTAACCTACAAACAGCGGTGATTGTAGCCTCATTAGGGTTTATCTTACTCGTGATCATGTGGTTGAAGATGCTGAAGCCTTTGTCGATTGCTGAATCTCCGGCGGAATCGATGGAGTTTGAGCATATGTAGAGGAAGCAATTGAAGTGGTGGAGATTGAGTTTTAGGTTTTGGGAAACTGCGGATTCGAAGAGGGTGATTGCGGTGGTGAAATCTTTTTGCTTTGAGCATATGCTGAAATCGGAGGAGAATTTTGATAATGGAGTTTGGGGTTTGGTTTTTGATCGATTTTTGTTATGATTCTTCATTGTTGCTGAGAAGATTGTTCTTTGACTCGAGAGGTTTTAGGGGAAGGAGAAACCCTAATTTGCAGTGAGATTCTCCGGTGATTTGAACTACCAGAGTTGGGTTAATCGAAAGTTGTCGAGCCCGAGCTCTTCTTGTTATTATAGTTTAAAAGAGTTCGAGCTCTGCTTGTCTCGAGGTTTATTTTTTAAAGTTCAAGTTTGGTTCGTCAAGTATTTTTCAAGCTCAAAGCCTGTTTATGGTCGGCTTGTTTATTATATAGTTATTATTTTTTAATATTTCATATATAAAAATTTAGATATAATTGTATAATTTATATGTAACGATATGCATATTATTTAATTGTTATTATCATGATTTTATATATAAACATATTTAATAAATTAAATAAAAAATATATAAGTAAAAAACTCGTTTAGACTCGCGAACCAACTCGAGCTCGATATATAAAGCTTAGACTTAGGCTCAATAATTAAATGAGCTTCGTTTCAGGCTTGGGTTAGGTTTGAGCTCAATAAGGGTCGGCTCGTTTCGAGTTTTTTATCGATCCAATTTCAAATAGCTCAGATGCGACTCAATATGTTTGCACCCCTATATAAATATAATTCCTAGATTGTACTTGAATGTCAAGTTGGATTTGTAATACGACAGTGGGTTAAAGATAGTGAGATGGTACTTCAAACTTCTCATCTGAGTGTGCTTCCGGTTGTCTTCTTCAACATTTTGAAGCGAAAATGCAGCAGGTTAGTTAGCTAGTCTTGTAAAAACCTTTTTTAGACTATACTTGAATGGTCATGTTTCTTTTCCTCAAAATTTTGTCACTGTTTTGGTAATAAAGATTTGATGGTTTGTAACAGGTTTGATTCTAAGTGTAACGGGTGTTATATATGGTTTTTACGTTATTTAAAACGATGATTGTAATAAAAAATCCTAATACAAATAACAAAAATTCTAAAAAAATTATTGATTTAGTACTTCATTCATACCATCAAGGCATTCGCTAATTGTAACTCTAGCTTTTATTTTTGTGTGTCATATATATGGAAACTTTTTGGGATGATGGATGGTCAAACAAATGAGTAAGGGATGAAAAAAGATTGTAGGTTTGGGGTCAAGTTAAGTTATCTTTGTGGTTTTTCATTTGGTGCACACATGTAACGGTGGGGATGAGGTTTAAGAATGTTTAGGATCAAATATATAACAAGAGGTTAGAGATAATAATGGTGTCTCTAATCATGGTCATAGAAGTATTTAGGTTGTCAACAGTTGACAAGTGACGCGGGTTACGGTTTTTTTATAAAGCTTGCTTTTAATGAGGTAATTGTGAAAAGACTAACTATTGCTTTAGAACTAATATCTTTACCAAGTATTAGGCCTCGAACCAAATTCAAAATAAATACAAGTCACCTAGCCAATTCAAGTGCTTATTTTTCTTTTTCTACTCCCAAATTGACAAAATTGTGAGGGTATTCCTAAACCATATAAGATTTCTTTTGTTTTATATTTTAGAAAATATACAATTGGGCCTATACCAAATAGACATCAGGAAGTAAGCAGCCCATTAAGAAAATATAAAGGATGACAATATCATGATATCATCTACAAGACTACAAGCACCATCGGCCCACTTACAAAGATTTTCCCAACTTAGTCTAGTACCCTTTACAAATAAATCATTGTTTAGTACCATCAATGTGCATTACTACCACACAACATAATTAAAAATCACTTCCAACCCACTATTATTTCTACCAAGATATGCAAGCACTGAACGGCAACACATAGAAGTAAACACAAATCAAATTGCTACAAACTTGATTATAAATCTTCATTAAAGAAAATCATACATCGTTTTGGAAAGTTTGGATTCAGTATACTCATCGTTTTAATATTCCTATCACTGCTTTGCTACTCACCTAGGCTTGAATAACTATAGGCTATCAAAATTAGTCTTATATATCTATATATCAAACACTACTTTCAATTATTGACTTGTAACAACTTAGATATCTTAGCAAACTCTAAGGGAGCGTTTGGTTGGAAGGAATGGAATGGAATGGAATGGAATTGAGAAACTAGTATAATTTTCAAGCAAAATTATGTTTAAGTGGGTAATGAAATGTAAAACCCAAGGGAATGTTTCATCTCAAATTCCCTTGGTTGTGGGATTTCAAATTCCCTCTCTAGGTGGAATGATTTTGAAATCCCACAACCAAGGGAATTTGAGGTGAAACATTCCCTTGGGTTTACTTTTAATTGATCACTCAAACGCAATTTTACTTGAAAATTATACTAGTTTCTCAATTCCATTCAATTCCATTCAATTCCATTCCATTCCTTCCAACCAAACGCCCCCTAAGATGGCACGGAAATACCTCAAAGAACGCCCGTGGAAAGCTTCCCTAGGTAGGGTAACACCCCGAGAAAATCTCTTAGGCCCTAGAAGAGATTACTATTGTCAATCAACCTACAAAGTTGTTCTAGCCATGACGTAGAAATTCATGGCCTTCACTAAACATATTACATGGTTATTAGTTCCTCCGATTCCTAACGCTAATGTGGTTGATTGTAAGAGGGTCTTCGTCTATGTTACATATGGCTCCTCATTCTAACTAATATAAATCATTTGCATATTGACAGTTGGGAGCTTATGAATTTGGTTTTGGTTACCTGAGTGTAGACTTCCTAAGAGGTCACCTGCTTTAATATTTCTTGGGACTCAAACACCCATAATTACGAAGTTCTTCTCTCATGCGCAGTAAAAAAAAATTGAATACACATTGTTGAGAAGTCACACATTCCTTATAACTTATCATTTCTTATGTTTCAAGTCAATGCAAGATTTAGCTTCACAATCACCCCTATTAGAAGGTTATTTTCATTGATGAGGTTTACCTCATCATCCTAAACAACACAAGAGTGGATATAGTATTATTTGTAGCATCCAACTATATTTTTGGTTACGTTGCTATAGATTTCTTTGAAGGTCATCCATTATGAAATTTCTCTCAATATCTCTCATCCAATCACAATTAAATGTTAAGTTTTCTTTCGTACATATCTAAAATGCACAATAATGAGTTAACGATCAATATACAAAGTCAAAAGTTTCTTTTGGCATACCACCTCTTATATTCAAACCAATGTGGAATTTCACTAGAGTGTCACATATTATATATTAAACTCGTTTTACTAAACACATGTATTACAAGGGTTGATTAAAAAATATTATATAGAATAAAAATTTATTAATTACAAATCGATATTTTAATATAAGATATTATTGAAATGTTTATTATTATAAATAGAATGAAAATTTTGTTTCAAAATTTAAATAAGTATCATTTTTAAAATTTTAATATTACAAATCTCAATTTTAATTATTTTTTATTTATAAAAATTTTACATTTTAAAGACACCAATTTTTTATATATATATATGGTGTTTTTAAAAAAGTTTTATGTTTTAGAAAATTTTTTTATTTTGTAAAAAATTTATTTATTTGGAAATAACATTAATAAGAAGATATCATTATTTAACGCATTAAAAAATTATTTTAATATGAAAAAATTAAATGATATTATTAGTAATTAATGTCATTATATAATAAGATAGAAAAAAAAAAAAATTGATAAAGATAAATTTGATGTTGACACGTGTCATTCTCAGTTACTATTTTATTAGAGTAGAAATATAGTAGTGAAAAGATGTTAAAACTCGTCATAAGACTAGAATTGTTGCAAAAGTTTTAATGGATAAAAACATTGCATTAACATAAACTTTATGTAATTTCCCTTTGTTCTCGTAGAACTCTAGAAGCAAACCGCACTTATAATTCCATTCAATTAGATTTGACCTTTGCATTCTACCTCAAAGTATACATATAAAAAGTATTCTACTAAAGTTAACTATAATTATATAAACCATTATGGCATTCTAAATGATATAATATCAATTTCTTTCGTTTATATTTCAACCATGTACTCTATTGGTATTTCCACTAAATACATTTTCATTATTTATATGTGTGGTGATGTTTGCAGTCAATGATTAATCATGAATACGTATTATTATTATTTTCAAACTCTAATTGAAATAATGATTTAATAATAATTTCTCCTTCTCAGGTTTTGTGGTGATTATTTGTGTAAAAACTTGTTAATACAATTCCTTATACAGAATCAAATGAAAATAATTATAAATACAATTAATATGATAATATTAATTTTAACCTGTGACCAACAGGTATTTTAACAAAATTTACTTGTAAAATCCTTGAGACGAGTCTTCATAGTGTTAAGTTTTCAACTCTACTCTTGACTGCAATAACAAGCTAACAAAATTGTTGACAGTGCGATTAAAGCATGTATTCATATTGATTCATAAAAAGGGAATTATAAGAAATAAAACAAATTTTAATTTTGATTTGTGACATAGATTTATGAGTCAAAAACAAAAACATTCATATTGATTCATGATATGTTTTGTCAATCAAGAACATGCATAATATCATATTAATAACATTATCAACACTAAATGTGATGTAATAGGTAGCAACTTGAATCACTCATGCATGTTTAAAAGGAGTTATTGGATTTTAATAATTCCAACTTTCATTTATTGGCCGGAATTAATCCCAACTAAAGAAATGTTTACTGACACTCCCAACTTTGAGCTTATTATCCTTTAACAATCCCTTACTAACTGATAGTTAACACCGTTAGTTTTACGATGACGTGGACTATTTATATGCCCAAAAAACTAAGTAGAAAGTTGAAATTAACCGTCTGGTTCGTCAATCTAAAACTTCTGTACCCTAAAACCCGTCAATCTTCTACTTTTGATCTGAACCACGTAACTCATTGAAGGTAGATTTCAGGTGTCGTTGGAGGCTGGACACCGGAAAAAAGACTTGGTAGAGGCTAGGCGGTGACGTAGTTAAAAAATGGCTTGATATTGGCCCCGTTTCATCAAAAAAACTAACGGATGTTAACTCTCAGTTAGTAAGGGATCGTTGAAAGAAAATAAGTTCAAAGTTGAGAGTATTTTTAAATATTTTTTGAGTTGGGATCAATCCCGGCCAATAAATGAAACTTGGGATTATTAAAATCCAATAACCATTAAAAGTATTTATTTCAATCAATCAAAATTGAGCATTGATATTTCATTTATTTTAGTTTTATTTTAGACATGGTTTGATACGTTGTGATCCTATCATATAACAGAACACACATCCATAAATAGTTAATTATCTAACTCATAATGGTTTGGTCAGTGAAAAACACACTTTCACAATAATTTTCCAACAATAATTATCTCCATCTCAAGTTTTATGGTGATTATTACTTTTTGAAATAACATGTTGAAGATTCCATTCTAGTTGTAAACCATTAAATACAAAAGCTTATGCGATACTAACACCAATTACTAAGTTTTGGTGTTTAAATATCTAATCATCTTAAAGTTACATACTAATAAGGCGTCTGAAAGGCTACTGATAAGACGTCTAAAAGATTTTTTAATAGACTCAGATTTAAACGTTTATTCAAATAAATATCTTGGATGGTTATTGCTCATAATTAGATACCTATCAACTCAATATATATGAATTTCCAGTTCAACTGAGGTTGGGTCAGACTTAAACGAAACACATCATACTTTCAAATTTAAAATGTAGTCAATACAACCATAAAATAATATGTCTCTATGATCATGGAACAACCAATTTGTTGGGAACATTAGCAACTAAACAGAGCACGCAAAAAACCTGTTTTATAAGTTATAACTATAATAAAGAATGAAATAAATGATAAAAATACATTTTGAGCATGATAAAAATACGTTTTGAGCATGTGCGTTAATTAGACCACTATAAATGGTTAATGTTGATTTCAAACCAATTAATTCACATCTTCCAACTATATAGTGGCATCCATAACCGAATTATATTAGTGTGTCTATAGTGTTTTCACATAATTTACCATCACTAATATGTTATCCATTGTTTATGATTTCAATTTGTTATTCATTGTGTATAATTTCATAATGATGTGGAGACCACCTTCCCAAATGAAGAAATTGAAATATTAGAAAACATATGATTAAAAACTGCATATCCAATTACAAATAAGATTATGTAGAAAAAGTATATAAAAGTATTCGTTGGCATAAACAATATACCAATTCTTCTATAATTTTCAATTAATAACATGTCTTCATATATAACCTAGTAGGAGAGAAATGTAGAAAAATTTACCTAAAGGAACCCACCAAATCCATAGTTCAAATGCCAGAATATTATTTATTTATATTTTTTATGGACAATGAACTGATAGTTGATAATTTCAGCAGACAACCCGCTACTAGAGGAAATGGGACCGATAATTTTTTTAGGGTGGAGGGGTGGGTTGCATTCAACGAGTAGGGGGCATGGGAGCAATATTTTATGAAGGCGTTGTTGAACATAATCAAGAAAGGATTTAGTCCGATGAGTATGGACTTATGAAGGAGTCATACGTCCAATTGATCCTAGTTTAATTAGTTTCCTAGGCATGCATTCTCATCATGTTTTTAGAAATCATGCAACCACATGTATTTTGTGTTATGAGTTCTTCTAGTAAAGCTTCATGTCGTTAATCTTGTGCTTCACTATATTTACCATATGCACAAGTCGTTTCCTACTTACAAGCATATTGTCTTTCTTCGGTTCCTTGGTCCTATTCTCTTGGAGTTTCCTATTGATCCTAGTTATTAAATGGCACTCTAGAAACCTTAACAAACTTCTTTTGAAAACTCTGATGTTCTCTAGTGTTATGACTTTTAAAGACCATGATTGATCAACCAAATAGCTTTACAGGCAGGAAGGCATGTCCTTTTTGATTTATGACAATAAGAAAGGAATTCTCATAATTAAGACCAAAAAATAAATCCATCATTAGCGTTTTTAAACGATCCTTTGTAGTCCTATAGGGTTAATGCTAGAAAAGAGTTCCCAAGGGCCACAAGGTTTGCCCAATTAACCCTAGAGGAGCTTTGGAGTGGTTACTCTTAAAGTTACGAGAGATACAACATACAATATATTTGTAGCGATTATATGATTCATAAGTATCCGGTGAATGTGGACATTGTTGATTTCTCCTTTCATTATGAGTGGAGATCTATTATCCTAGCCCGTAGTTTAAAGTGGTTCACTTGGTGAAGATATGCTCGTTTTAAGTCTATGACACCAATCGTCTTTACATACACTCATTAAGATAGTTTGTTTTGTTAGGTCACCATTATTCATCCTCAATTCCTTTCTAATCGGGTCAAGTGAGTCATGTATCTACTCATTTTAGAATTTACTCTTAAAGTCGTTCTAAAGATAAGATAATGATACCAAACCAAACACATCAAATCCAAATAATCAAAATGTTATGAAATAAAGTTTTGCATTTAGAATATATATTTTATTTTAAAACAGTATTTAGCACATCAGATTAAAAAAACAACTATAGTTCATGATCTCAATCATAGTTCTTTTTGTTTATATTAATTTTATAATAAATTAACTTTTGGTAATGGTTCAATCACCTTGCTCACATGCACTTCGCTAGTTGCTGCTTAATTAATATATCATATTATCATTTTAATCATTACATCAACTATGATTTATTATCAGGTGTTTTTATTGAACACGAGTGTAGTAATTCGTGTATGAGAGCAAACTATAAAGAAAATTACCATCAATGGGTGGTTAATTCTTCAAACTTAGTTCCAATAGTTATATTCTAAAACTTAATTATTTTAATAAACTTATCAAAATTATATAAAAACATATTTTCTTATACCTTCAGCTTTCTATATTTCGTATCTTATATTTTTTAAGGGTTACGCTATACTAAAATATATTTAGCCTAAAAAGTCTAAAAAATAATTTTAGCTATCAAATTTTTCAATAAATCTATCTGTAATAATAAAAGAATATTTTGGGAAACAAAATCTACTAATTCTAATTTTCTTATTTCTTTCTCCAATTAAATAATTAAATTAACTACTAATGATATTATGTAATTATTTTTAAACTTAAAAATAGTTTTTTAATAAATTAAAAAATAGATCTTTTTATAAATATAGTTTCTTAAAAATCAACTTTTTTTATGAAATTGAAATCTTTTCAAAACATCAAACTCTTTTTTATATATGAAGTATTTTGAAACCAAAGTTTTAAAAAATAATTAAAATTCAAAGTTACAGTAAGAAAATTTTAAAAATGATCTTTTTTCAAAATTGTTTGTTTTGGAACGAAATGTTTAAATTAAAAAAAAACATAAGTTTAGAAAAATTATATCATTATTTTATTACCTATAATTTTAATCATACGTAATTTCAATCATATATTATTTCAAAATATTGTTTTATAGTTAATAAAAAAAATTTCTAACTATTTGATATTTTATTTATTGAAATCATGTAATATACAAAATACTAAACTAGTGGTTGAGATAAAAGATCAAATTGTAGTGTAATGGTTGGTGAAAGTGTATTTTAATCATTATATTCTGTTGATTTTTTTGAGTTTCTTTATTTCTTTTAAGTTTCATAAATTTTGTGTAAAACATTATTTTAAAAAATCACAATATAAAAACGATCATTTTTATATTTAATATGAGTATGCTATCATTATATATAAAAAAAATTATGTTTTTTAGCACGTCATTATGATTTTTTTACTCATCATTATGTTTTCCTAAAAATTATTATGTTTATTTAAAATGATAAATTCTGAAAAACATAATGATGAAATAACATTGTTTTATAATTTTGATATGTAAAACACAATAATAAAATTATAAATTTAATGCATAAAAAATAATAACAAAATAACATGAAACAATTTTAAACATAATACATCTTTTAATCTAACTCCCCACATAGCCTACAAATTCGAGACCCAATCTGCACGTTCCTATGCAAAAGACCGTCAAGAGTGGAGATCTGGTCCATCTCTACACGCCAATTGAAGATATTAACTTTGGTGTTGGAAAAATAAAATGAATGAAGATGTTGAATTTAAAGATTTATGTCAGATTTTGTTTCAATGGCTTTACAAGTTTATTTTTAATTATCATATCATCTTTCTACTTTAATAAAAAAGTATCTTGGGTGACACGTGGCGGCACCACATTCATTCTCCCAATATTTTCCCGCTTCTCTCTCCTATTAAATAATTACCTTAATTATCAATAATATTATTTAACTTTGTTTAGAATAAGATTAATTTTTTAATAAATTTACTAAAGATCTTATTATTAATGTTATTTCTAAAAATAGTTTTTATAGAATAAGAAATTTTTACAAAACATCAAACTTTTTTAAATTAGTGTTTTTAAAAAAGTTAATTTTTTATAAATAAAATATAATTAAAATTGAAATTTAATTTTTAAAATGATATTTTTTAATTCGGTTTGTTTTGAATTAAAATTAAAATTGATATAATTGTTTTATTACATATTGTTCTTACTATACGTAATTTTAATTATATTTTATCGTAAAATATCGTTTTATACTTGATAATTTTTTATTATATTTAATATTTTATTTGTTCAACCCGTGTAATACACGGGTTTACTAAAGCTAGTGATTTAATATACACATTTCATTTATCAAAAACATTAGTTCATATAAATGATTATGTGTTTAGTCCTGTATAGTAAGGTTATCTTGAGAACCATCTTTTTTTGTAAGAACTTTAGTAACCAATATAAGTCACACATTTTTGGTCACATGTCATTTCCATCTTTTTTTTAAAACGTTCATAACTTTTTTTCACGACATTATTCTTTCAAAAGAATTTCACCATAAAATTCAGTAATTTTTTATCTTTCCAACGCCTACCATACTGATATATTTTTTTTTTAAAAAAATCACCTACCTATTATTTACACATATGTAAATCCTGTTATACACATGTGTAAATCCGGTTTGACACATGTGTAAATCTTGTTTGACACATGTGTAAATCTTGTTTTACACATGTGTAAAACGAATTTCGAAAAAAAAAAAACTAGTTTTATTTTATTTTCTTATGAAAGAGGGAAACGAGAGAAAAAATTTTGTGTATTTATTTTTTTTATTTTTATCTTATTTTTTATTTTATAATTTTTTATATTATGTTTATGTTATTTACCATTTTACCATTGAAAACTAGTGGTTCACATTAGTTACTAGAGTTCGCGCAAAAAAATAGAGTTCTTATTTGATCCTTCCCCTAGTACTATAATACTAAAATGTGATGATATTATTTTAAAAGTTTTAGATATTGTTGTTAGAAATATATAGCGAATGGATGGTTCATCTATGTTAAATATATGAAAGAGAAAAATATGAAAGAGAAAAGACTCTTAAGTTCTAGTTAAATTATATTGTATGAAAAACAAAGGAAGAAAAACACAAGACCCTTTTATTTATATCTTTTTACTCTAATAAAATGATAAATCAAAAGAACACATGACATTATCATATTTATTCTAATTAAATTTTTCTCGCCTCTCTATCCTATTAAACAATCATATTAATTACTAATATTATTTAATATTTTTTATTTTCAAATTTTTTATAATAAATTAAGAAAAAAATTTTATTAATGTTATTCCTGAAGAAATAAATTTTTATAAAATAAGAATTTTTTTAAAAAATTAAACTTTTTTATAAATATGAAATATTTAAAATTGATGTTTTTTAAAAAGTAAAATTTTTATAAAATAAATAAAATTAGGAGCTATAATAAGAAAGTTTTTATACATGATATCTATTTAAATATTCTTTTTAAAATAAAATATTTTATTCTATTTTACAGTAAGAAAGATTTTAATCATATCTTATATTAAAATATAATTTTATTATTAATAAAATTTAATTTTATTTATTCAATCCGTGTAATACACAGGTTTATTAAAGCTAGTCTATACTAATAAACTAAAATGTTTATAAGTTACATGATATTTTTCTATACTGTCCATCTAGTCTCTACATACGATTTGGACACGTGTCGTTGTTAGAATGAAATTTAATGTTTAGTGATACATTAAATGTTCATGATTATTTATATACTTTTCGAATTACAAAACAAACTTTTTGATAAGTTAAAAATATATGTCTTTTTATTAAAAAGATAATTTATTTAAAAACAACAATTTATGTAATATGATGTTTTTTAATACAAAAAACTTTTTAAAAAAATGACATTATTGAAAAAAGTATTTTAAAAAAAATTAGAGTGTTTAAAAAACCATTATTTTAAAGCAAAAGTTTTTTTAAAGATGAAAGTTTGGAAAAATATTGTTATTGTTTTATAACCTAAAGTAGTTAATTATATGTAATTTTAATAATATTTTATCTTAAAAAATTGTTTTATAATTTCTAAATACTAAGAACTATTAATTTAATATTGTTATTTAAACCGTGTAATACACGAATTTCTAAACTAGTACAAGATAAATAACAACGTTCTGTTTCAATTGAAGATTTTTATTGGTTTTGAAGTGTTAGATCTTGAACTTAAGTTATTATAAATGGTTTTACAATGATAATAATTTTGATGTAAAAATTAATGAAATATAAGTTTGTGTTATGGAGTGCATTTTTTTCTGAAATTTTTATAACATGTGAAAATAAATAAATAAAATTTAATTTCTTTTGAATAAAATCGTTTAATATGTATTCAATTTAGGTGTTACAGTTTTGAGTGTGTACTCATTGGATTAAAACTTTTAAATGTATCAAAATGGAATTTAATTTTTTAGTAATGACTTATTTCAGTTATGAGTTCACTATAAATACAATGTGATCCTTAGTTGCTAAACACACCAACATCATCATACTTGAACTCTCTCATCTTTCTCTAAAATTCTAGCAATCTTCCTATCTACTACAAGATATTATTCAGGTATAGAGTCCACTTAGGCTATACATACAGCTTTGATCATTGTAACCTGAAAAACATTTGAGTTCTCTTGGCAGACTGCAAAGTTGTTTTAAGTGACTCATGTTACACAAAACGTCGATGACGAAATTATTTTTTGTATTTTGTATTCATAATTTTTTTATTATTTCAATTGTAATGTATTGTCTTTAGTTATTATATTGTATTGAAATTTATACAAGTATTAATTTACTACTTTTGACCAACTGTTCTTACATATCAATCATCTTGACCTTTATATAAATTTATTCTCAAGGTAAATAAATATTCAAGACGAGATTTAGAAGTAAAGAAAATAACACTATTTTAATCATTCACTTGAACAAACGATTAAAAGTATAAGTAATCGGTAAAAGTTAATATTACTTCTGCAGAGAGTGCTTCAAATAAAAAAATCACTTTACCTAAAAAGTGTGAAAAGAAGTGTACGATGATCATAAAACAATTCAACCTCTTCTTTACGCATGTACATTGAACAAACTAATATTGATATAATCGACTAACTTAAATATTTTTCACTAGCTTGTATAACAACTTATTGTTGTATTAACATTTAATAAGATGATTAAAAATATTAGATATTAATATGAATCAACTTAATTTTTCAATACATTTTACATTGTTGTTTTATTTTGATGTGTTGATTTGCTGTATTGTTTTGATGTGCTTGTTTATTGTACTGTTTTGTTGTGTTTGTTTTTTGTGTGGTCTTTAATGTTTTGTTGTGTTGTTTTGTTATTTACACTACTTCAAATATATTGTGTGTTTTATGTTTTTGTGCTGCTATGTTATTTTTGTGTTGTTTTTATATTATTTAATCTTAAAAATGTGTATGTTTAGTAATATTTTTATAATATTGTGGTATTTTCACCACATAAGTAAGGTGTTTTTATCGTAAATTAGATGTTGTTTTATTCATTGCATGTGTTGTTTTTAATATTCATGTGTTGTTTTACGGAAAACAGCATACTTTTGTAAAAAAACACAATTTTATAAAATGCAGTTTCTTTTTAGAAAAAATTTAGTAATATTGTAATCAAATTAAAGAGAAAAAAATACTTGATTTTATGGTGTAATTTTTTTTCAAAAAATAATATTGTATAAAAAATTTATTAACGTTTAAAAAAGAAAAAAAATTAAAAAAAAAGAAATCAATAAAAGTGTTTATTCCAAATATACTCCATATTTTTCTTCACTTGAATCATAACCTTTTATTAGTGTTAAATTAAAAAGTTAATGTCCTAGATTGTTTCTTAGGCTTTTCAGACAAAATTAACGTTTTATTTAACCAACCCCACTTTTGTATATAATTTCAAGAAAGTGATATATCCATAATTTTTTGATAGGCCATAAGAACAATTTAGGGAGTTTAGTCTTCGAATTAATTAATGCGTTAGTTATATCCTAAATCTTGTTTGCCACTAACTAAATTAAAAATAATCATCGTTTAATTTCTTGCACAATTACATGAGAACTTTCAATGCCTGTATATGGTTTAAACCCTTCAACCAAAAAGATGAGACAATCAAATCATTTTTATAGGGGCTTTAAATTCATACATCATGTATATTTCTGCTATAAATTGTGGTTTATAAAAAGGTAAACTACAGTGACTATAAATGATAATTATCTATTTATAAAATGTTGTTTGAAGGGGTGGGGTGTATATGTTGGAAAATATCAAATTAATGTGGCCTTAGAACCATTTATTAATAATAATTAATTATGCCAATATGACATAAATAGTCCCTTACATTTATTTGATGGATGTAAATGTAAATATTGATAAGTAAAGGGGGGCATTATGATTTTCTTTAGATACTGGAATATATGGAGGATACAGGGAATTTGAGAAACCATCGATCATTCACAAGATTTCCCTGAAGAACACCATCAAGAATCCTCTCTATCTTCTTTCCATCAAAATCACAGTATCATAACAGAATCGTATGGCATCATCATCTTCAACATCAAGAACAATCATTCCCACAAGTAAGTGTTTCATTCTTTTCTCTTTAGATGATTACATGATTGAATTGATATTAGGGTTTTGAAATATTGATTCTTAAACTTGAATTAATCAACAGTATAACTTAGAATTCCTTTACTATGACGCGCATAGAGATAATTTGAATTGATGTGAAATAGAGAGATAGGTGAGGATGACGTGAGGATGGGAGTAAATTTGCCTGATAATTCTATTGAACTTGATGGAAAAACACACAAATTCATACATTGGCAAGTAATTAGTTGATTTAGTTCCAGTCTATCATTATTCTCATGATCATAACCATAAGATCGTGATTAGTTTGGTAATTTGTCTGATAATATTATCACTTTAAAAAACAATAAATAAAAAAATTATTTTACGAAAGAATAATCATAAAACAATATAATTTGAAGGCCATAAGAAATCATAAATACTTGGAATGTTCCAATATATTATTAAATGTTAATACATACTTAATTTTTTTCAAATACATTGATTATTTATACAACTTTGATCAAAATTATAAACTTTAACATGAATAAAGAAACTCTATCGCCTTAAGCGTTGATAGTATATTGTGTTGAGCTAGATAAAGAATGATATAGATTCTTTTAACAAAATTGCTTCATCTTTAGCCCCTTGAATTTTTAATATTCATCAAACGAATGACATCTTCTTCTAGAAATTCTAGCTACTTTAGTATGACATTAGGGAATCTTATTGATATTACTCAAACAAGCATGAAACGTATGTTTGTATATTCATTCATAGGACGAATCAGATGTATAATACTGGAATAATTGTTGGAGACTCAAATGATAGATATGTTAGAATAATACATTATATATTTTACTCCATGTATTCTATACCAAACTAAATAACACCAACAAGTTATAGACATGACTCGAACCCTTAATCGCAATAAGCGTTTCACTACTCCAACTTTAATAAAATATTTTAATTAAATTGTATCTCTCATAGCAATGTAATAATAATTTTGTTATTAACTTGTCATATTAACAAGTTTCGAATTTAATGTGGACAAGGGTATAACGTGGCACAATGGGTTGAATCCCACTAAAAATCTTATAAAATATCCCCTATCCAGATTACAAAAAATCTACCACTACCATGTATTCAAACCAGAAATTAAAACAGTAATATTGTGAGTAGATAAGTTATTTATTAGATATTATTTTTCTTGTCTTAATATGAAACATTATATAAGTTTATTGTTATTATGATACACAAAGTTTAATATGCGTACTCTTGATGATGTGACCTACAAATGACACTTACTATGTATTTTCTTTGTTCTGTGACATTAAATTTTTAAAAATCATTCCCTTTCACCGTTGTTCGAGGTGAATCTTTGCCTCTCTAAGATCACTCACCTCCGATTATTGCATTATCGATGTCTACTTACAAGCACCACCTTCAACCTTCAACCGCCATCTATGTTTTGCTACCATTAACACCAAAAGCCCCAAAGAATAAGAGATCAAAGAAGAAGATAGTAGATAGATAAGTCACATGATGAAAATTACCACCTAATCAAGATACATAGAAAGGGAGAGGTACATATTCATTTTTAAAATTGTATATTACATATTTTTTTTAAATACAGGTTTTCAATACATAATTTACCATGCTATTCAAGCATGTTTTGAATAAATTATTAATTTTACAATTTTAGATGAATATATATAAAATTGTCCTTGATTAACCATTCCACGTATTTTTTATTTTCTGAATAAACAATCCCTATAAAGTAAGTTTATGTCTTTTCAAGATTATTTGATCAAATGGAACCATTCTAAAAAAATTTTTATCGCTGTTTAATGTCTATATAAATCTACCACTTGTACTTTGACTAAACATAATGTATACAAATTACAAGTTTATCGTTTATTGAGTTGTTTAGCTTTTTGCAATAATTTATCAATCATTTGTTTGAGCATCATTTCCTCCACCACAATACTATTCATCCAAACAACGTGTGTATTTGTGAGTTGTAATATATAAAAACATTTGGTGGTCACTCTCAAAGTGTAATTATGGAGGAATCTTGGTTATCGTTACCATTTTAAAGTGAAGAAGCTAGTTAACGTGATATCTACAAGTTTCGAAAGAAGATAGCGAATAATAACTCTTGGATGAAAATCTAGTACTGAATGTAAGATGGATTTTTAAAATTCATCAAAACCAGTATGCATATACTTGTTTGTGTGATGATATTTTCTTTGCATTTGTTGCTTATAATTTATGGATTTGGGTTTAAGAAAGAAATGGCCGGTTACAACTAAACTGAACATATTCACATTACATGTGGGTTCTTATTATAGGTAAGTGAGCAAGTTGTTCTAATTTTGGATAATCTTTATGCAAAATGATGTTTTCTATATATTCTTGTTAAGATAGTTTTCCAAAGAGTAAATTACAAGAATGGTCCTTATACTCTAGTCAAAATTTTGGATTTGGTCTCTAACTTTTAAAAATTTCATATATAGTCCCTAATATTTTATTTCTCTTCTATCCATACTCCCTAAGTTTGTTAATTAATAGTTAGTGGTGTTAAAGTTTTTAAACAGACAACTTTATCCTAAAAACTATCTATGTAATTAACTTTTTTTAATATATATAATAATATATTAAATTAACATATATAAATTCTTCAAGTTTTTTTATTTTTATTTTTATTATTTTATTATTATTATGTTTATTATTTAATAAAATATATTTAAAATTCAGAGATAGAAACGTATTTTAAAACGTCTTTTTGAAAATGTTTGGTTTTTAACCGTATATTGTAAACCTTTTGATTTTTTTAAATATTTTTTAATAACTATCAATTTTTTTAAATATTTTTATTAATATTGTTCATTTTTGAAGTTACTTTTAAAAATGTTTATTTTTTAAAGTTATTTAAACAATTTAATATTT
Source organism: Flaveria robusta (assembly GCA_025506415.1). Lineage (NCBI taxonomy): Eukaryota > Viridiplantae > Streptophyta > Magnoliopsida > Asterales > Asteraceae > Flaveria > Flaveria robusta. The sequence continues at coordinate 3,068,366 of CM046464.1, read as the reverse complement.
AAACGTCTCTTTTTAAATCCTTGTTTCTGAACCTTTTTTTTTGTTACCATTTGTTTATAAATTTCTTTTGAAAATCATTTCGTACGTCGTTTTTAAATCCGTTTAGTTTTTGAAATGTTTTTCTTTAAACCATCAGGTTTATTAAACGTCCATCTTAAAATCAAACAGTTTAAATAAAGATTAAAAATCACATGGTTTTATAATAAAAATTTTTAATAGATCAAGCAGAAGAAAATTTTTTAGAACACATGGTTTTTTTTAATGTTTAAATAAATTTTAAAATCATTTAAAAAAGACTTTTGAATAAGGACAGTTTATTAATGTTTAAAAGAACAAACGATTTGAAAAGAGGTTTAAGAGGAATGAGTTTAAATAAGACGTTTAAATACTAGAAAATAAACTTAAAAAATGAGTGGTTGTGAAAGCAAGATTTAAAAGTCAAGTATTTTTTTCTATAAAAACGTTTGAAAATATAATGTTTAAACAAATAATACTTGCATGGTTTTTCAAAAAAGTTATTTAAAAATTCAAACGGTTTAAGAAAGAGGGTGAAAAACTAAAATAAAATATAAAAAAATTATTAAAAACAAGACGTTTCAAAAAGAGGATGATTTGTGTTCATAAAATGAATTTTTTAAATAATAAACATAATAATAATAAGATAATAAAAATAAAACGTAATAATAATAACTGAAAACCCTCTGAAACGAACGATGATGGATTTGATGTATGACAGGCGTTTTGGCTTCATCTTCTATATATTTTTGTTAAGATACTTTTTCAAATTTTTGAAGTTAGATTCATGGCTTAAACAATTTATGTAGATAGATGTATTATTGTTAAATCACCATCATTAGAAGAAGAAAGTGTTTATCGTTAGAAGAGCTGATATTATTAGAACCTATACCAGCATTTATTTTATGGTTAGAAGAGCTGATATTATTAGAACCTATACCAGCATTTATTTTATGGTATTAAATCGATGCAAAACACAACTTTTGTTTTGTTACATCATGCTGGAAGCGGTTCTATAACGATCTGAGTTGTGTTCGTGTTCAAAATATTAATCGTAACATACTTCAAAGAAAAGTAATATACTCCATTAAAAAAACAAATAAATTAATATATATATATATATATATATATATATATATATATATATATATATATATATATATAAGTTGCTTAGTTTTATGGGTTTTATCTATTTTTTTAAGGTATCGTTGCTGCTTCATACGCTTTTGTTAATGTACTTTTAACCAATCATTTTATCTGTCTGTTTGTCTTTTACTTTATTCAATAGTCGAATCAACAATAAAACAAAATTAAACTTGATGCGGATATGCTTACACGTCCTCAACGTCTAGGTCTTCATTAGACACGTTCTATCGTTACAAAAGTAAAAGAGAAAAAAAAAACTTTTTTGTAATGCCTATGCATCCATTAGTTTTCTTTCTCTTTTTCTTTTTTTTTTTTTTTTTATAAACACTCCGGTATAATTTTTCTTGAAAACTTATATGTAATAAAAAAGAGTAATATTTTTGGTACCATAGACTCTATTGAGTTCAACTCTCATTGTAGTACTATGACGAACGTAACCGATTATATATGCGAAAAACAAGTTCTGAGTGTGCATTGGTATTATTAGAACTGGTTTTGGTAGCCGTTTTATTGGTTTTTGACGAGACGAGATGATAACAACTAAAGTCATTCCACATAGTGCGGGGGGAAAGAAGACAAACTCCTGTCAAGCGGCGCGAGGAATAACTTTCGTTTCTTAATAAGAAGAACAGAATATGAGGTTGTATTTATTTTTTATTGTTCTTATATAATTTTTTTTTTTTGAAAATAGTGCTGAAATTATGATCGAGTATTTCTATATCGTATGCTATATTGAGTGCAGTTATTTTTGCGGTACCATGATGCAACGAACCGATATGAGAGGAAAAAACGTTGTCGGTATTGCTATTATTCAGAACTAGTTTTGGTATGCACTTTATGGTTTTCGGCAATAACGGACCCATAAATTTTTTCTATACGGCGAAATTTTTTCTGTGACATTCGTAATATAATATATTTTTCAGTCCAGTTCAGGTATGCACTTTATGGTTTTCAGCACTGACAGACCGAGAAACTCATTACCGAATAACATTGTTAAGACTCTTACCAAACTCTTGTATTTGCATACGTATATCAAGAACCGTATTGAAACAATTATACTCACAAAATTGGTGATATGTGATGCTTAAAGCATTTATATTAATAAATGGACATTTACATAATTCCCCATCCTAATATAATTAATTACATATTTTCCCGATTCTAAAAATTAATTACATATTTCTCTTTCTTAAAACATATATATTACATACTTATTTATTTCCTTAAAATTAACTTATTAAATAACTTTTACGCTTATTTTTATTAAACTTTTTTATATATTCCCCTCTTAAGATAATTAATTGTATATTTCTTCAAGTTCGATCCTTTTGTATAAATAAAAACAATAAAATTACATCTATATATACAAAAGTTTAAAATTATATTTCAAACAACAATCACTCATAATCAAAGTTACATCTTTAAATTCAAAAACAATTGCCTAAGTTTAATCATTTCTTTAAATAAACTAATAATTATCTACTCCTAAATGATAATTACTAATTAATTAACTAACATAATTATCTTTTACCCTTTTAACTATTGTGTAATTAAAATATTAGTCCAACAGTTAATAGTAATAAAATAGATAAATATGTAATATATATGTTTTAGGAAGTAAAAATATGTAATTGATTTTTTGGCTTGAGGAAATAATTCAAGGTTTTAGGAATTTATTTTTATGTAAAAATCTTATTAATAAAAGTGATGGTATCTTATTTATTTAAAGCAATTATACTCATTGTCGAAACGGTTGCCAAACTTTTTAATATCGATATGTTCAACGTGTTTTAGAATAATGTCGACTAGTAAATATAAATTTGTTCCCTCATATCTTGAAATCAATACAAGTTTAGTTTGTTATATTAACAAAAACATTTATCTCGATATAAAGTTTTGATTTTTTTATTTACTACTTGATTATTTGAGGATGAAACTACTAAAAAAACTACCTGGTTATAGACCACGATTAATGAGAAAATGTGATTCGCCGGACAGTTGAAAGGTCACTGGACTCCATTATAGTTATGTCCCTAATAATGTGTTTAAGACAATTTTACTTTTTCTTTAGTTTCAAAAGTTTATGGGAGACCAATTCAAAATTTTATTGGGGCGGTCAAGATTTTCACGTAAATATAATATTGGATACTTTTTATAGGGTGGGCGGTTGCTCCCCCCTCCCCCGGGTTATAGTGTAGGTACGTCCATGGTTTTCAGCGAGCCGAGTCGATAGCGATCAAACTCACGCTACCTAGTGCGGAGAAAAATAACCAAATTTCCATCACGTAGCCTGCGGGAATAACTTTTTTTCATTAGCTTTTTTTGGAAATGGAATGTGTAGTTATCGTTGGTTCTTTTAAAAACGGAATGTGTAGGTTATCATTACCTTTTTTTTCTACTTTCAAAATAACTTGTTTTAGAAAAGATCGAGTTGTATTCAAAATCATGTATTTATTAATACTGTACGCTACCATTATAGTACCAAGACGAACCGAATAGATTATAAGTGAAAATCATCATTACCCAGTATTATATTATCAAAACACATGTCAATATTCATTTTTATTATCAACAATAAACCAGATACTAATTTTCAAATAACAAAACTATCGGCCTGTAGGCGGCAGGGAAAACCGGTTATTATTATAGCACATGATTAAAATGTGAAAAAAAGAATTAAAGAAGAAATTGTATAATGCTATCTAATATTGACCAAAGTAATTAAAAGAAAATTGTTGCATGTCATATGTTGTCTACTGGTCATAGATTTGGACATCTGAAGTCGACACAAGTGTACTTTGCAGTTGTAGTCGACACCACATATATGGTCGTCATGCATGGGCCATGTTACATATGCCTTTCGTACAAAAAACTCGTGTTCAATGACAGCAGATCGAGCACCTTCAATTCTTTTGAGGTGTACATATAGTGGTATTTAAATAACTGTTGGCGCATGTCACATCTTTTGGAAAACCAGGGTCCAGGGTTTTTTTAAAGGGTAAATTACGAAAATAACCATTTGACGAAATCGAATTACTAGAATAACCGGTCAAAAATAAAATTTATTAAATAAAACAGCCAATCCTATCGCTCCACGTGTCCATCCCTCACTGACGTGGCGAGGGATTATGGGAATCCCTCACCCAGAAAAGCGTGCCAGCGATGGATTATGGGAATCCCTCGCCCACATGTACATCCCTCGCTGACGTGGCTTTATCCCTCGCTGACTCAGGGAGGGATTATGGGAATCCCTCGCCCAAAATTACGAAAATGCCCCCCCTCGCCCATAATTAAAAAAATAAATAAATATATTTTTTACCAAAAAAATCCATATTTTTAATTATTTATTGTTTTTTAATACTTAAAATTTTAATTTAATTTTATTTTCACCTATATAATATAATGTTTACCCTTAACAAAATTATCAAATCTTACATTCTTCTCAACCTTGTTGTTACTTTTTTCTTAAAATTCTCTCAAATCAGGAAATATCAATTAATATTATATTATACAGTGCTGGTAAATGACATTTTGTAAACGGTGTTGAAGAGTATCTACCAATGTCATTTACCACACATTTACATTTTAATGGTAGATACTCTTCAACACCGTTTACAAAATGACATTTACCATCACTGTATAGTATGATATTAACTGATATTTTCTGATTTGAGATAATTTTAAGAAGAAAATAACAAGAAGGTTGAGAAGAATGTAAGATTTGATAACTTTGTTAAGGGTAAACATTGTATTATATAGGTGAAAATAAAATTAAATTAAAATTTTAAGTATTTAAAAAACAATAAATAATTAAAAATACGGATTTTTTTGGTAAAATATATATAGATTTATTTTTTTAATTATGGGCGAGGGGGGGCATTTTCGTAATTTTGAGCGAGGGATTCCCATAATCCCTCGCTGAGTCAGCGAGGGATAAAGCCACGTCAGCGAGGGATGTACACGTGGGCGAGGGATTCCCATAATCCCTCGCTGGCACGCTTTTCTGGGCGAGGGATTCCCATAATCCCTCGCCAAGTCAGCGAGGGATGGACACGTGGAGCGATAGGATTGACTGTTTTATTTAATAAATTTTATTTTTGACCGGTTATTTTAGTAATTCGATTTGGTCAAATGGTCATTTTCGTAATTTTCCCTTTCTTAAATCATATTTTTTATTAATTTAATTTCTTTTAGATTTTCAAATTTAAATTTATTTTCATTTTAGTGATTGATGAAAATGAAAATACGTTTTCGATATGAGATTTTATAAAAGAATAAATAAATAAACCGTTGAAGTTGTATTAACAACTTTTGATGAGTCGTCGAACCTTTGGCAACTCCTATAAAAAAAGTGTAGGTCTGAAGGTAACGAACTTACTTCAATTAGAGTTTATTTCGAAACATAAATTTAAATTAGAGCGTTACAATAATATGTTCAGGATTATATATATTAAAAATTGCATATGATTAAAAAATTGTATCGAAATCAAAGAAATAAAGAAACAATTATAGTTGATATGGATCGGTTTTGAATAAAATTTATAACGAAGCAGATATAAAATAAACATGTCGCAAGACTTTATTCAGAATTTTATAAAGTATTGTGTTTTATAAATTATAAGAGAAAAACAAAATATATTTAAAATAATTGCATGATTAAAAAATTAAAATAAAATACGTAGCAATTAAAAAAGAAAAAAATTATTTGAAGCAAATTATGCTGTTTTAAGGGTTGTACTTACAACTTCTATATTATAATATATAAAGCTGTTTTAAATATTAAATAATGCAATTATGTTATAAATATTAAAATTGTGGTTTTAAATAATTATATACATAGACTATATATATATATATATATATATATATATTTGAACTATAGATTATCATATTATCTTACAGGTTGTTAAATTTATGAAATAACTTGGTTTCCTACTCTTGTTAATACAATTTTTTGTATCTCATTATTAAACACAACAATCAATGATATAAACACATCTTCCTACATATTTGCTCATATTATTTTGTTATTAGGTTTGTTTCACAACAAATTGCATATATATACTGAAATTTGTTTTTTTATTAATTTTGTATGACTACCCGCTAGTTTTCTCTATCACTATTTTTACTCATATATCCCACCAAATTATATCGAGTTCCCAAACATATAGTAGTAAAGGCTTTCCATAAAAGCAATTAAAGATTGTTCAAACTAGATTCATCGTGAAAAGATTACCTGTAAAATATTCAACTTTGGTTAGTTTCGGTATGTGAAAATTTTGATTTATCCATTTTTCGCTTTAATTATAGTCAAAGGGCATCCACATGCTAAAAACAACTGTATCAATTTGTAAGTTTGTAAACACATCTTGTCCTTTTGATGAATAAATGTTACAGTTTAACCGTGATGTTGAGTTATGTTTAAAGCACATAAGAGAATTCACATTAGGTTTCCTGTGTTATTGCGAGTGTATTCTTTATAATATACAGAATGTTTGTAAGTTTTGCGAGTGTAGAAAAAAGAAAATATTACTATTTATTTGTATATTTGAGAAAACACTGTTCAACTCTTATACCTTTTTTATAATTTTTTTAAATGTTTATGAGTGGAGGAGAGAAAAAATATAATGATAAATGTATAAAAATATAATTAAAAATAAGAAAGAAAAGCTATTGATATTTTAGTGTAATTAAAAAAATAAAATAAAAAAAACCTGATGTGAAGGACAATTCTTTTTCTTTTAACCCTCATTTAACTACTTGTTAGAAAAATAAAAGTCCCCACCTCTTTTTTACACATACGTACATATTCTTAGTTTATAAATTCAGTCTTTCCCTAGATTCTGCACAAACTGAGAGATAAGTCAATAATGCATAAATTCGCAAGAGTGGTACAGCCAACTAGTCAAATCGTGTTTCCTCACATCACCACAAGCTTGTATTGGTAAGGGTAAACGAAATAAACAGTTCTCGGCTCATATGCATTGAACATTACTATAACTAATAGATGAATTTCATGTTAGTAGCAACGAATAAATAAATTTGAATGAATATACAAACAAATCTTAATAAACAAATATTAACACGTTTATGTACATGAACATAAATATAAACTAGCATACATGTGTTCGTATATCAGGTTTTCTTTATTAAGTGTTGAATAAATGAAAAAATGAATAAATTTAAACAAAACCTATAGTGAATATATGGTTCGATTCGTTTACACGTAAACTTAATAATGTTTATTAATTTAAGCACAATAAACAAACATTTTTTTCTAATTAGCCGCCATCTCTCACACTTTTTGACCTCTCTCTGCACAATAGACGATGAATATACATATATAATGTTGCATGAAAACAATGATAAAAGAAATATAAATTATCGGAGTTCCTGAAAGTGTGGCTTGAGTGACGCTTCACATAAATTTAAAAAACACGTGTTGTAAAAGAGATGGATAAGCGTTGACGAAAAATATTCAATACGAGCTTATCCTAGGGATGCTCAAGGTGAATTGTATAGAAACTCAGAATGATAAAATAGCAATATATATACATACTAGATTATAACTCCGTGTATTACACATGTTAAATAAAAAAAATATCAAATATTTATTAACGAAGAGTTAATAACTATAAATCGTTAAATATAAAGGTAATTTCATTATTTGATAAAACACTTTTACTATTCTTAAAACTTTCATTTTAAAAAGTTATAGCTTTAAAAAAATTTCGTATTGTCTATCAATATCTTATTATTTAAAAACTATGAGTTTGTTTTGTAAAAAGTATTTTTATGTAAAATTTTTATTTTTTAAAAAGATTGATTTTAAAATATTTTATAATTTAAAAAGGATTTGCTATTTTAGATAAAAATCATAGTTTTAGACAATTTTGATTTTAAAAAAATAGATTTTTAATCAAAATACTTAGTTTTTAATTAATGATAAAATGTATTTTAAAAAGTTAATGATTAAAAAATAACATGGATTTATAATATAAAGATAGAAGGAGAAAATTTTGAGAATTAGTTATTTGACTTTTTAAAATATAATAAATAGTTTGGGAAAGAAAACTAAGATGGGAGGGCTTGTGGGAATGTCATGTGATACCACATGTAAAGGATTATTAGGTTTTATATATATATATATATATATATATATATATATATATTAATGGCAATTGAATCATTGACGGGTCATCGCTCACCTGATCATCTTCATTACTCAAGTATTAAACCTCCGTTCCAAATTGATCACCTTCGGGAAGAAAACCACCATATATAAAAAAACCACTTAGCTCAACCTGTAAACTTCCTCTTTTTTTGTCTGATACTTGAACTCATGGCTTACTCTTATTTTATTAAAGTTTTGAAATATCTTATCTCAACCACTTGTATTTAATTGAAGTCTTGGAATAACTTAAGGAAATACAAAACTATTTGTTTTTAAGTGTGTAGATATTTAGGTATTTTATTATATGGTAAATACAGTATATGTCTAGATATTTAGGTATTTTTTAAGGGTGGATACAAATAATCACAACTTTTATTTTTTGTCGGGATTAATCCCAACTCAAGAAATATTTACAGACACTCCAAACTTTGAATTTATTTTCATTCAATGATCCATTAATAACTTAAAGTTAACACTGTTAGTTTTTTGATGATGTAGATTACTTATATGGCCAAAACACTAAGTAGAAAGTTGAAATCAATCATCAGTTTCATCAATCTGAAACTTACGTATCCTGAAACAGTCAAATTTCACATCATGATTTGAAACACTTGACTCGTTGGAGGTAGATTTCAGGTGACGATGGATGCTGGACACCGAAAAATGAAACTGATAGAAGTTGGGCAGCGGAAGAGTTGAATAATAGCTCAAAGTTTGCCTCATTTAATCAAAAAACCTAACGATGGTTAACTCTCAGTTAGTAACGGATCGTTGGAGGAAAATAAGTTTAAAGTTGAGAGTGTCTGTAAATATTTCCTGAATTTGGATTATTCTTGACCAATAAATGAAAGTTGATATTATTAAAATACAATAAAGATCATTTACCAAATCTAACGTTAGTTTTATCTTAATTTTAGATTTGATCGTTATGGTTTTATCTTGATTTTTATATTTGGTCCTTGATCTTTAAAAATTATAATTACAGTCTCGAATCATTAACTTCTCTCTTTTTTTTTAACATTTAAATTTAATAAAAGTTAGAGTATCAGACTAAAAGAGAAAAAGAAATTAAAGATTTATGATCATATATGCAACTTATAAAAATTAAGGATGAAATCTAATATTTAGGTGAATCAACAAGAACCAACTGTAAAATTCATTCTTATATCATATAATTAATTTTAAATAAGAAAGTATTGTAGGCATTTGTAGATGATTTTGCAAACATATAGTGAGAGGTATAGATGTAACTTACATAAATGCCTTATGTAATAAACTTAAAACAACAAGTTTTTATACAATTTCACGATTCTTTACTTAAATTTGTTTGTGAATCAAGTGTTTGTCTATATTTATATCTTCGATTCTTAGTTTGTTATGTAAGCTTTTACTTCTCTAAGTAAACGTTAGAAAATATGCCTCGTACCAATTATGTTTTTGTTTTATTAGAATTAGAAATACCTTTAAATGTTATAAATTAACAAACTTTTTTACCTTTTCCTTTAATTACGTGGAGCTTTTATGTGACAAATCTATTTTCTTTCCTAAAAAGTAGGCCACGTTGGTAAAAAAATAAAAAATTATCATTTTCATGATTTTTAATAAACATGAACCAACATTAATAACTATTATCGTGAACACTATTTATTTGTGATCGGTCTGTTTGGACAGTTTTGTCACATGACGAGTTGTGCCCTGTTTTCAAGATTTGCTCTCATCCTCTTTTTTTTTTTTTTCCCTCAGTTTTTCTTTTTCGTGGGATTTTTTTTAATCCGATTACTTTTTTCTTTAATTTTTTTTTGATATTTTTTTTCAATTGACGACCTGCTTATTTATAATTAAAGCAGAGCGTTTTACCTCTATGTTAGAAAAGTCATGTAACATGGACATCAAACACGAGTTATTCTATAAAGAAAGAGATATAAAAGTAAGGAAGATGTTAAAAGTTAGAATGATGAACTATTATTAGAATTTATTATAAATGTGCATACGTATATATTGGATGAGTTCTTTTTTTTTTTTTTTTTTTTTTTTCATAAAGTGAAAACGGTATAATTCATTTGACATATTGTACAAAAGAATTAAATTAGAAAGAAAGAAAACATGAGATGGCTAAGGAGCTACATATCAAAACCACCAATTTATAGCAAAGTTAATTACATTACACCACCCTTCCAAGTTCACATTTAACATTTAACATTTAACAATTATGTTCTATTTAAAACACACATATAACCGACCCCCTTGATTTCTTTGAGTACCCTCCCACGAAGGTCTTTTCTTATTTAAAATAACATCATTTCGTTCTTTCGAAAAGCACCAACGTGTCGTGAGAACAACTGCATGCACAATCTTGTTCTTCAAATCTCTCTCAAATGGAGATGGTAACGAGAACAAGAACTCTACGTATAATTATATATATCATGTGATTCTCACCGTTCTCAACATATTTTTTTATTCGTAAATATATATTTAGTATATGATGCATATCTTTGTTGGGTTGGGTTCAAATAAAAACTAAGAGAAATTGTGTAAAACAATAAACCAAATCTTCACCTTTGATGTATTAAGATCAATGGCTCAGATTTTTTTAAATAAAAAAATCAGAAGTTTGTACTTTTGTAGAATCATATGTAAAAAAATCAAACAAATCTGATCTATTGATTTTAAACATCAAATTTGAAGATTTAACTTATTTTTTATTGTTAGTTTTCATTTGAAGCTAACCTATTTTTGTTTATATTAACTGCATGTGCATGTGTGTATATGTGGACCCTAGATGACACAATAGGTCGACAAGTTTCACAAGTCATTTCGGCGGTCATGCGATATAGTGGAATACTTTGTCGTCAACTGACTATCGATGTCGACACTAAATTATTCTTGATTTAAATCATAAATCGATATCCTCTTCTAGTGTTTTATCATGACCATCGGTGGCGCATTTGGCCCACTTTCATACTACTTTGTATTAAAGAAAACAATATTGTACAAAAATATATAAAACATCGTACATTGTATCTAGTTTTATACGGTTCAATTAGTTTATTATCAAGTAATTATAACTCGCCGCTAAAGAAGGTTAATGCACTGATTACATCTAGTTTTTTTTCTTTAATACCAGACCATTGATTAGTTAATGTGAATCTAGCCCAAAAAATTTTTTGAACGGCAAATATGGAATACTGCTTCGAACTTCGAAAGATATGTGCTATTTTAATCGGGCTCACCTATTTGTGTCTTAGTCGGGACCGCACCCCCAACCCCCTTAGGAAAAACCCATTGCTGGAAAAATCCAGTGGCTCAACTTTAAACATAATGCTCAAAGTGACACTTGAATATATGATCTTTTCCAACTGATACAAGTTTAATTTTTTTTTTAGATGTGAGATTGTCGGTTCAAACCAAACATATTGCAAATTGATTTGGAAAAATTGAGAAGTAGGAATAGTATAAATATGTTGTTCAAAAAAATTGTAGTGTTTTAGTATTTAATTTAAAATAACAAGTAAAACTAATTTTTATTATAATAAATGAATAATTTTGTTTGTAATTAATGTGTCATTTGTGTTTGTGGTCAACCTTTATTTTTCCCGATCATTTGAAATTGAACTCCTCTATTAAATTTTACTCATTCTATAAAGATATCATATATGTACTTAAAAGTTAAGTTTGGTTTTGCTACTTAAGGTTTGATAAAAATAATTTTTTTTAGATTAAAAACTTAAACTTGCCTCGAATAGTTTTATAAATTGTTTCAATTTCAATCTAAAAGTTTTATCATTGTTTCAGCTTAATTCATAAATAATAAAAATTCTAAATTAAAATTGAAATAATTTATGAAATTTTTAAAGGTAAATTATTATTTTTAATATTTTAAAAGAAAATAGTTATTTTTATCAAACTTTAGAGAAGAAAACTAAAATTAACTCTATACTTAAGAAAGTCAACAAATCAAATAAGATTTAAAAAATTCAAATGTATCACCTAATATATATAGTTTAGAAAAAAGTTGTATGATTTCTATTATATCTCGTGTAATCGCTAAAATATCTGTATATTTCTCGATACCTGTAATTAGTGAAGTCACAATTCAGTTTCAATATTAAGATAGTATCTGATTGTATATTTGTATATTAACACCATCATTGGTTTAGTTCGAGTCTAAGAATCACCCATATAATACATAGGATTCTCACCTAAAATTATATATGTAGTACAAACCGTTGTTACTGCCTGCTTTATTATTTATGCTTGTCCTTAATAGATTAATGTTACTGAAGTAATTGTAACTTGCATTTTATCCTATCCGAGAGCCATGGGTTCGAGGGCCTACCCTCCTAGTTTTCTTTTCTTTTTTTTTTTCTTCCCACTTTATTAGTGAAGTGGTTGGATTCAGGTAGGGATTCATTACCTAATAAAGCCATGTGATTAATAATACCAGACTGCCGTTAGTTTTTCACTTTTTATGACAAGTCCATAAAATAGTACATTTTATATATTTAGTCAGTTATTTAAGTAATTAACTAGTAGCTTTTGTCTGTGAATTAGCTATTTGATATGAAATAATTATATATATCAACCACAAACTGTGGTAATTGTTTTTTTATTGGTACCATTAATATATATATATATATATTTTTCAATTGGCAAATGATCTCATCTTCATAGATATATCAAGGGCATTTATGAATTCTCATACCTATAGTCTATAGAGCCACAGGCCATCTTTACATGCACACAACATCAATTGTCACCCATTGTAGGTCACTAACAGACCAACACTAATAATCACTACATTATTAATCATCGCTTGATCTACTATTTGTGAATTCACCACAAAGATATCATAACCGTTGTGTGTAAATAAAGCCATTTACTTCTAATCAATGTAAAAGATATCATAACCGTTGTGTGTAGATGATAAATAAACTTGTTAACCTCCTAAATACATATCATTTAAGATCCATGCGTTGCAACAAACTTGTCTAAAGGGAAAATTAGACGTAAAACATTGAAGCACGCACGCACATTGTGCTGTGTTAACTCACAAAATTTAGAACGAAACGTAAAGCGAGCAAAAATGTTGAACCATACATATATGTTGCGTCGTGTTAACTTACAAAACTTAGAACGAAACGTAAATGAAAATTGCAAAAGATGAAAATTATAAGGGATCAAAGTTGAAAGTATAAAATTTGTAAGATTAAATTACAAAAAATAAATAGTTTTGAGTTAAAAGTAAAAATAATCAAATTTTGTAAGGTTTCATCGCAAAATATGAAAAACTTTAGTATATATATAACTAGGTTAGTATCCCGTGTATTACACGGGTTGAATATACAAATTATTAAATAATTAGTAAAAAAAAATTATAAATTATAAAACTATGCTTAAGGATAAAATATGATTATAATTACTTATAAATACTTACTTTAAGTAAATAAACAATAATATATTTTTCTTGAACTTTTGTTTTATAAAAAATTTATGTTTTATAAATATTTAGTTTTAAGTAAAATGATTATATTATTTTTTAACTCTCTTATATAAATAGTTTCATTTTTAAACATTCGTATTAAGATTCTTTTATAAAAGAATTTATTTTTATAAAAATCTTGTTTATTAAAAACTCTGGTTTGTAATTATTCTAATTGTTTTAATAAGATTGTTTTTTAGAAAAGTTCATATTTTTTATATTTTTTTTAAAAAATGATGGATTTAAAATATTTTGTTTCAAAAAAGTTTAGTGTTTTTAAAAATTTCATATTATATAAAAAAATTTATTATTAGTTCTATTTTAATTAAAAAAATATAATTTTTTATTTTCTTAATAAAATATAACTTTAAAAAAATACATTGATTTTAAAAAATTTAAGTGAGAGATAAATATTACAATTAATAAAATTGATCTGTAATAAGAGAGAAAAATTAGTTTTAATATTTAAATTACTATAATAACCTTTTGGAGGAAAAAATAAGTTGATAATGTCTAGAAGCATGACAAGTGATAAAAAGGTAGGTTAAAAGAATAACATGTGGCTTTAGAAAGTTTGTTTTATTAGAATCTATAGATTATATAACTTTAGATTTTATTATTTTTTAGAAGGGTTTTAAAAAAGAAAAGAAAGTAAATATATGTAGTGGTTGTAGATCAGTTCATGACAAATAACTTTGTCACTTCTCCTCTTGCACATAGAAATAAAGTGTAAGAATTTATTTTATATACTTTCAGCTACAATTATAAAATAAAGTTTATGTATTTTCATATTTATTATGCTTATAATTCAACATACTTTTTTTTTATCATTAATCATATTTTAAAAAAAAGGTTGCATTTAATGCTAATGTAATAATTATAAAATTAGGTAAAATTAATTTTCTATCATTGCAAAAAAGTTGAAAACTAAGAATACATTGTAAAAAGTGAGAACAATTAATTTTTCTATCATCATACATATATTAAAAACTAATGATCCTTATCTCAATTGGTTAAGGTGAGATAACCATAATATGTATATATAAGAAAATCATGAGTTTAATTCTCACTCTAAGCAAAATGTTTAGAATTAAACTAGTGGTTTTTTGCAGTATTGGATTTTCTCCTGTAATAGTTGAAGGTGCGATCCCGGCTAGAAAAAAAATAAATTAAACTAATTAAAATAACATCTATCATCCGAATTAAGGTTGTACGTTTACCACTAAAATAATTAGATATACTAAAAGATGTTTTAATTTAATGCTAATGAATGATTGAGTAATAAGAATTAATTGTAAAGTATGATATTATAGTGCAAGTAAAATCATATTTTTTTTGATATTTGAATTGCTTTCGTGGTTTTAAATGTAAGAACAGTATAATCATTTAATAAAACTTAAATGATTTTTCCGATGACCAATATATTATACTCAAGCAAATAGTGAGAACACAAAATGTAACTTCTACACTTGGAGATTATCACATACACCGGTGTAATTCCTTCAATATTTTTATCTTTTCTTTTTTTCTTTTTTGAATTTAACATCCATCGAAAGTACTTCAACATCCATCGAAAGTACTTCAATAACTCAAAATAATAATAATAATAATAATAATAATAATAATAATAATAATAATAATATTGAGCCGACAAGTGTTCCAAATGCCAACTTGATAACATCGATATATCCAAAAGTCATATAACAGTAAAACAAAATAAGCACGTGGGAATCCATATTTTTGCAAATTGCAATAAGCCATGACGTTTCACACCGTTTCGCCACGCGTCCCCCAATATTAAACACATGCCTAACTAATTTCACCTTTCCACCCCCCAACTTTCACCAACCTGTCAATTCCACCTCAAAACTCTCACTCCCCTTATCACCACTATAAAACCACACACACCCCTTCACCACCATCACCATCATCATCTTCAACAATGGATCTTCAAGCTTTAATCTTCTTCATCTTCTTTACTTTCACCATCATCTTCTCTTTATTCAGCTTATCACTCTTCATCATCCGATTCAACCCCTGCTGCAACTGCGACATCTGCACCGCCTACATCAACCGGAGCTGGTCGCCGGAGTTCCTCAACCTCTCCGATTGGTACACCCACCTCCTCCGGCAATCACCCACCGGAACAATCCACCTTCATGTCCTCAACAACATCATCACCGCCAACCCCGAAAATGTCGAATACATGATCAAATCCAACTTCGAAAACTACCCGAAAGGGAAACCCTTCTCCGCCCTCCTCGGTGATCTTCTCGGCAAGGGGATCTTCAACGTCGACGGCAATTGCTGGAGGTTTCAGCGCAAATTGGCCAGTTTGGAGCTCGGGAGCTTGTCTATTCGATCCCACGCGTTGAATATCGTCGTCGATGAGATCGAATCGAGACTCGTCCCGTTGTTTAACTCCGTCGCCGGAGAAGACGGTGTTCTAGACCTCCAAGATGTGTTCAGGAGGTTTTCTTTTGATAGTATTTGTAAATTCTCATTCGGGTTGGACCCGGGTAGCTTGAAAACCTCGCTACCCGTTTCCGAGCTCGAATCAGCTTTCGATTCGAGCTCGAGGCTTTGCGCCGAAAGGGGCATGGCCCCTTCGCCATTAATATGGCGAGTTAAAAAGCTATTCAACATTGGTAGCGAAAGAGAACTAAAATCATCGATTAATATTGTAAAAAGAATGGCGGGTCAAGTAATCCGAGAACGTAGAGCGAAAAATTCGGGTTCGGGTTCGGGTTTCGGGTCGGGTTCGGGTAACGATTTGCTTTCGAGGTTCATGGGTTCGATCAGTGACGATGAGTACCTCAGAGACATCGTTATCAGCTTCCTTTTAGCAGGAAGAGATACGGTGGCGTCAGCGTTGACTACGTTCTTTTTGCTACTGTCGCAAAACCCTAAAGTGTCGGAAAAGATCCGGGAAGAATCGGATCGGGTCATCGGGTCGTCGCCCGAGACCCTACCTGGGTTCGCGGACCTTCAACATTTGCATTACTTACACGCGGCGTTACATGAGAGCATGCGGCTCTACCCGCCAGTTCAATTTGATTCGAAATTTACACTACAGGATGATGTGTTGCCTGATGGAACTTTTGTGAAACGGGGGAGTAGGGTAACATACCACCCGTATGCAATGGGGCGAATGGAGCGGATATGGGGCGCGGATTCTTTGGAGTTTAGGCCAGAGAGGTGGATCAGAGACGGGGAGTTTAAGCCCGAGAGCGCGTATAAGTACCCGGTGTATCAAGGGGGTGTAAGGGTGTGTTTGGGGAAGGAGATGTCACTTGTGGAGATGAAGAGTGTTGCATTGTGTTTGATTAGGAGGTTTGATGTTAGAGTGGTGGATCCGAACCGGTTGTTGCGGTTTTCGCCGGGGCTGACCGCCACGGTGAGTGGCGGACTTCGGGCGGTGGTGCGGCGGAGAGAGGTGCCGGAGTAAGGTGGCATTTGCCAAGGTTGTTTTGGTTTGTATAGGTGATACACACATGTAAAGAATGTGTGTTTCAACTTTCAAGTGTTATGTTTGCATCCTAGTGTTGCATTTTGTAAATAAAATTATGTTTTTAGCGACACTTGTGATCGAAAATCCTTCCAAATGAAGTACTTAGAGTCAAGGATACATAAAAATCTTTGCTTCTTGCGAAGGTTATGGGTTTAATCTCTGATATGAACGAATAAATGTTAACTTTGTGTTACTAACTTGCTAACGATTAACCTCCCGTTAGATAAAAGAAGACAAATTAGATTTTAATAATCCAAATTATTATTCGCTTGTCGATTTTAATTCATACTATTAATTTGGCCGATAAACTTCAAACCTTTATTTTTTTTACCAACAATAGTTCTGATATCCTAATTATCAAAATATTCACGCATGATTTGCACTTGATTTTATTTACACTAATGATTACAAACGAATGAAAAAAACATATAACCTAAATTAAGCCAAAAATAAATATAAATAGAACATAAATATTTGATACTTTTGTCATTTGGATTGTTTTTGATAATAAAAATAAAAGTTAGAATTGTTACATGTCAAATTAACAGTATAAATTATTATCGATCGGCTAACAAGTAAGAGTTAGATTATTAAAATACAATTTGTTAGAAAAAAATGTAGTACTTTAGCGACGAAGAAAAGAAACAGATTTAGATTATAAAGTTATGAATAACGCAACACCACATCCTATTTAATAATGCTAACACCACATGGTTTTTATAAATATGGCTAGTAAGCCGTTATATCATATTTTTTTTCTCATCATTTATAAGCATATTTTTAACATACATTATATACACATTTAATACTATATTAAACATCATTTTTATAAACATACTTTTGACACACATTTTATACACATTAAATACTATATTGTTTAAGGAAAAAAAATAATAGTTTAAAACAACGTGTGCATACATGTGCTTGTGTTGTAGTAGCAAAGGCTTATTTTAAAAAGTTTTGGACGAGTAGCGAAGGCAAAGAAATAGAGATAAAATTTAATGATCTCGTGTGCCGATCTTATTGAAGGTTCGAATCCTATATAGGTGGCGGTAAAAATAAAATTTAGTTCAATAACAATTATTACATCATGATAGTAAATAGTGTATTCCACTTACCGATCGTAGAGTGTTTAAATTCTACACTTTGTAAACTTCTAGTGATGTTAGAAGTAGTTAATATAATATCGTATGAAAAATGATGTTTCAAATCAGCCCAAAATGACATCTTTATATGGAGGTTGAATTGGTGCAACTAAGCATTGTCTGTTTATAAAACTGTATAATTGTTGGTCGTTACAACCACTTGCAGTTATCTTAATAGAAAACAACATCAACTTGCTATCGAACATTAGTTAATACCGAAACCAAAGTTACTACCTAAATTTAAACTCGACCCCAGCCAAAAGTTTTGCAGAAGCCTCGTCTAGTGGTTCCTAAATCCTTAAAAATTAAAATCTTAATATTCTCAAAACAAATACAGACTTCATACTTCCCAATCTGTTTAATGTTTGACTAGCCAAATTATATGTTGACTAATAACTTGTTGACATTAAATCACCGATGTTATTATTATAAATATAAGATTGTTATATAAAAATATAAGTTTACATATATTCGTATATTATAAAAGATACACTTGTATTGATGTTAAAAACTTACACAATACACATGTGCAAATGTCTAAATGTTCATAATATATACAATTACATGTGAACTTAAACATATAAATTCACATAACAGTGTTGTAATTTAATAATCAATAATGCTAGTGATTTAGATAAAATAAAGATTTCGACTGGAAAACAATATTTAGAGTTTTCAAAATAACAATTTTATATATCTGTACGTACGTATGTATTCAACTAAACTATTATTTATATTTACTTCTAAAATCAAAACAATGATGTGGTATGATTCCACTCGTTGACTTACTATTATTATTATTACTGATATAGTCATATAGACTATTCTAGTTATGTCTTTTAGGTGCCGATACAGTTAGTTCATAGAATTAGTTGGTCACCTGTGTCTTCTGATTATAGGTTCATGTTATTGCATGTGTATAAAATGATGGTTTTCAAATCACTTGGTTGCGTGTGTAAGCCAAGTGTATCAATAATGGGTTTTAGTGTAAATAAACCTTAATATATATATAGCTCATATATATCATTTTCTTCTTGAATCATCTTTTCCTAATGATTATATCATATTTTGGTTGTATGTCAAAATCATCTATTATGTAAGACCTAAAGTTGTTCCTATCGTGTTATCCAAAGGTATACATCTTAATTAGTCACTTTCATGTTTGTACTATTTATCTATTTCAGGAAATGTTTATCTGAATTCTAATCTTGTTGTCGTTCTAAGGTTATAATCATATCATAACCACGTCTGGTTTAGTCCACTTAGTGACCGAACTCCACGTGCATATTCTACATGCATCGGTATTATTATGAGAAAACACAATACCGTAGACTAAGCGAAGGAGCAATGAAGCACTCTTATCATTTTTGTTACTGAGAAGCTCATCTTGCAAGTAGATCTCGAGGCAAGTACTGCAAGTAATTTAGAGCTAACAAAAAAGTGTAGTGTCGTGTTAAATGGTTTTTGTTTGACACAACATGGCATGATCTTTTCAAGACACCTATTGAATTGAATTTGAACCGTCATGTTTGACTAAAGATTTCATTTTTTTAATCACAAATAGCTACACAAAACATATTTAATTAGCAAATTACATGACATGTTTAACACAATTAAATAAATTACTTCGGTAACAAAACTGACATATCATTACACGTTTAACACGATTAAATATTAACATTTTTAATAACATGAATAGCACCATACCTTTAACATGTCTTTTGACATGACTCGCTAAATATGGTAAAAAAATAAAATAAAACATAACTACACAATAATATAATTAGTTATTTTGAAAATTATAACCGAAAGGCACTACTAGAAAACAAGGGGTTTTGCTACGCAAATTTTGCTACGTAATTTTTTTGTCGCAACTTTACTACGCATTTATGACAAAATTGCGACGTAAAAAGCGTTCTTTATTTTCCTACAAAGTTTGCAACAATTTTGCGACAAAACCAAAAAACCTATTTTTCCCTACAAACTTTCGTAGCAAAAGTGTAGGAAATCTCGCTTTTTTTTTAAATTAATATCAATATTTAACAATAAATAAAAATAAAAATATTTATTTATGGTAAACTATCCATGTTTTGTGACACATTTGCTACGCACAATTTAATTAATTACATAAAAATAATAGATGCATCGCATATGCATCACAAAGTGTGAATAGTTTTATAAATAATAAACTACGCATGTATAATAGATAAAATATAAAATATGTACTTATGATAAATTATTTATACTTTGTAACGCATTTGCTACGCACAATTTAATTAAAATAGAAAAATAATATGTGCGTCGCAAATATGTCTCAAAGTATAAATAATAATCTACTCATTTTTGGTAAACAAAATAAAAAATTTGTATTTATGATAAATTATTAATATTTTGTAACGAGTTTGCTATGCATAGTTTAATTAAAACAAAGTAACAAATGCGTCGCAAATGCGTCACAAAGTATAAATAATAATCTACGCATCTATGATAAATAAAATAAAAAATAAAAATATGTATTTATAATATTATACTTTGTGACACATTTGCTACGCACTCGCTAATTAACACATAAACATACAAGTTGCTTCACAAATGCATCACAAAATGATTTAAATATATATAATTTTTATGC
Organism: Flaveria robusta; assembly: GCA_025506415.1. Classification (NCBI taxonomy): domain Eukaryota; kingdom Viridiplantae; phylum Streptophyta; class Magnoliopsida; order Asterales; family Asteraceae; genus Flaveria; species Flaveria robusta. The sequence goes on along the minus strand of CM046464.1, from coordinate 3,047,264 downwards.
ATTTGCGACACGAAGTTAATTACATAAAAATAATATAGCCATCGCAAATGCATCGCAAAGTGTAAATAATAGTATAGACCAATAATCTATGCTTGTTAATACAAAAAAAGTTGTATAAATAAATAAAATATTTTAACATATATGTATAAATAATAATATAATTAATAAAAATCATAAAATCATATAAGTAATCTTAAATCACATATACGTAGCCTTGCAGCATCTCTATCCTCTTGCATCGTCATCCCACCTAGGGGTTGGACTTGTTCTTTATTAACTTTACACAATAGGGTAAGAGACGCTTTCTCGCTGGGGGACGTCCTGGTAACGTGTTTACGTTTCCTTAGCTTAGGTTATTATCAACTTATTAGATTAGGGATGTAAACGAGCCAAGCCGGCTCGCAAGCTACTCGGGATCGGCTCGAAAAAAGCTCGAAGCGAGCCGAGCTTAAACGAGCTCGAGCCCGAGCTCGAGCTCAGATTATTGCTCATTTACTAAACGAGCTCGAGCCCGATCTTTAGAAATCGAGCTCGAGCTGGCTCGCGAGCCTAAACGAGCTTTTTGTTTATATAGTTTTTTATTTACATATTAAATATATATAAATACATATTTACATAAATTATATTATTTAAATATATTATTGTGATAAAAAATAGTTAAATAATATATATTATGTTATATATAAAAGGTATGATAATAAATAATTATAAAAGTAATTATAAAAAAATAAAAATTTAATAATTTAACAATAAACGAGCCGAGCCCGAGCCGAGCTCGAGCTTGAAAATTTTCTGACGAGCCGAGCTCGAGCTTTATAAATAAAACTATAAACGAGCCGAGCTCGAGCTCGAGCTTCCTAAAACCAAAACGAGCCGAGATCGAGCCTAAGCGAGCTCGGGCTCGGCTCGGCTCGTTTACACCCCTATATTAGATGATATTTAAGTAATTCCAGTTCAAGGACTTCACTGTTGTCCATAACACGTAATTTTACCTTTTAAGACTTAGCATGACTTATTAAGTCATATCTCATGACTCTTAAGAACTAATACGACATTTAAGACATGTACATTATATTATTACTCTTGATGATTTGATTCGGTACATTACATCTATAATATGACATATCAAGACCTGTCATTCTCCATTAATGTATATCATGACTCTTATGATGTGTTATAATTCATTACCCTAAAATATACCACTAAAACACATATATAATTTATAATATTTTTTTCATTTTGATTCAAGACTATAATAATTATAGAAAATTTATATATTACTAATTATCAACTTCTCTATGCATAATAGTGTTGTATCTTATGCATAGAGAGTTTTTCAAAAAAAAATTGATTTTTCACTTTTGACCCAAAGTTTTTTATTTTTGCAATTAAACTTCTCATATTTGATTTTCTTTACTTTTAACCCAAAACTCTTTATCTATTGCAATTTAATCTCAAAACGTTTATATTTTCAACTTTGTTCCTCTATACATTTCATATTTCGTAAATCATCGTATTATGTTTCGTTCTAAGTTTTGCAAATTAACACGACACAACATGAATGTGCGATTCAACATTTTTACATTTCGTTCTAAATTTGGTAAGTTAACACGATACAATGTGTGTGCGTGGTTCAACATTTTTACGTATATTTTCCCTTTTTGAAGAGTTCATCACAACGCTCGGGTCTTAGATCGACTTAGTTATATTTCTCTGTGTTTTACGTTTTGGTCTAAGTTCTTCGTATTAACACACCGCAACTTCAATGTTGGTGGTTGATGTGTTGAAAAACACATCGGTTTTATTTCATGTTTTCGGGTCACTTTCATTTAAATTTTAGTTAGATTCATTAGTTTTTACTTATCGTTCGTTATTTTGTGTTTCAATAGATGCTTGGGTGATTAAAAGTGAAGAAAACGCTGGGAAACGAAGAAAAGAGCAAAGCAATGGAAAAAGACCAACACTTAGAATATTTTCTGAGTGAAAAAACTAAAAGTTTCTGAAAAATCCCATCTATGCGATACTCACAGCAGGAGGGCTCCTCCTGCGCGTATCTCATAGATCATGTTTTAGGGTTTTGGTATTTTTAATCTATGCGATACTCATAGCAGGAGGGCCTCTCCTGTGCGTATCGCATAGATGGTATTTTCGGGAAAATTTTACAAAGTTGTATTTAAACAACTTTTCCCAACCAAAACAAGGGAGTCGACCAGCAGCCGTTTCAAGAGCATTCTCAAGGACGATTTGAAGCTTTTGCGAGGATTTGAAGCCAAGGATTGAAGGTAGGATCGAAGGAACAATCGCAAACGTTTGATCACAGGTTTTCATCTTTGTAACTTTGTTGATTTAGACTTTGTTTTGAACATGTTGATCTTGTTTTCATTGTTTGAGATGATGTTTTTACTGAATATGAGTATCTAAGATCTTGTTACTACCTAGGTTGATGAATAGTTTGTGTTAACTCGAATGGATTTTGGCTATTGAACGGTTTTTGTGGTTAATGCTTATGTAATGACGTTTATTCTATCTATTGGATGTGTTTGAGTGTTTTGGCATGATTGTTGATGATTCATATATTCCATATGTTAGTTGTTGAATGTCTTTCATAGAAACTTGCATATCTAGATCGATTACTTTGTGTTTTTGATTAGTTGATGGTTTGCTAGACGTAGTAACCATAGGAATTGGGTTGAATTGATTATTAAGCCTTAATGCTCTTTTTAATTTGATTTCGAGAGGTGAAGATTAATCGAATTGTCCTTGTGGTTAGTTGCCTAGAAGTAAGCGGTTCGAAATAAGGTTTCTCTAAGCTAGTTAATTGCATTGCTTTTCGTGTCTAATAGATTGTTTAAAGGTTGCCCTTTCATTATCAATGAATTGTGTTAGTTAGATCGAGAGATTAGCTATCAACCGGGCATATAAGAATTGTCAAAGAGACTTAGCGGTAATTTGAGTAATCGGTAGTTTCATTCATCTTCTAAGTTCTCCTTTTGGTCACATCCGGAGAATGACCCGGGATCTATTAAGTATCTTAGAAGTTTGTTTCATTAGATCCCGATTCCACAATAGTTCAATAGCCATTTGAAGTTCGAGGGTCACAACTAGGATTCACCTAGGTAGTATCTTTCTCATTCTTATTTGTTTTAGTGCTCTGATTTTCTCGTGTTCTGGTTGGTAAGTCGATTGTCTTTTTAATTAATTTAAGTAGTTTTAGTTCTCTAGGTTCTTTATAAAAAGAAAATATTCCCCCCCCCATTATTAAATATATTTTTAATTTTGTCCTTTCCGAGTCTAGTTTATTCTATAATAGTATCTCTAGGGTTCGATTTCTGTCTTCCTTAGTCTTGCCTACATTCGATTAGGTTCACTTGTCTATCTAGTGGTCTAGGTCTAGGTTTTCTTGGGTTAAATTTGAGTTTTTAGATTGTGTCTAATTTAGGTGTTTTGATTAGATCACTTTGAGAGCATCAGTGGTCGTTAGTGTTGGTGTGTTTGCTACGCATTTGTGACGCTTATGCGCGTAGCAAATTACCCAGTTTTCTAGTAGTGAGGCTAATGTGATCAGAAAGATACCGAATATTTTTTTCTTGACATGGTTGAAAGTTTAACTCTTTCATGAGCAAATATGTTTAAAAAAAGATTATAAAACTAAAAACTACTATCAAATTAATAAATGAGTCATAAACATCTTTAACTTTTATGTTATCTCTTCGTCGATAGAATCACCTCAAACGAAACAAGTTTAATTGATATGAACTCAACTTCATTAGTTTCGTAGCTTGTCCCAATAAAACAGTTAGTTTGTTGACAATGTGAGCCTTTTGTTTGTATATTTTATAATAATCTAGTTCTATCTTATATGAACATTAGAGTGGGATGATAATTTTCGATACGACTCGAAACACGAAATGAACGCGATTAACACGTTTACAACTTGTTTATTATATTACCCACCAACTCACAAATCCGTTTGACACATTTTCATAAATGTGTTAAAGGGGTCATGTTTGGAATACACAATTCAAGTGTGTGCAGATTAGCGTTGATGTTTTTAACACGAATAAAAATATATGCAGTGTTCGTTTTGAACAATTCAACTCCTTAACATGCCAACTCTTCAAGCCATAACTCCTTAACATGTCAATCCAACACAATTGACACCCCTATATTAGAGCATCTATAATGCTCATTCTTGAAACCCCAAAGGTATTATGTGTATTATCCATCACAAGGACAAATGGTGTTTGATAACGTTTTTGAGAGTCCTATATTTGGCTACGAATGCCTCCATAGGACACACATGATTAATATTACAAACGAACTAAACAAACACAAACAAAGTATTGTTCGTGAACATGCACTAAGAAAAAAAACTTATTTATTAACTATTCACGATACTTATCGAACGAAATTTTTTATACATATTTGTTTGTTGAGGAAATTAATTTCTCCATACCCTTCAGTCATAATTTTAAGTAGATATATCTTTCTATATTCTTTAGTACCGCTCAGGTCACGTACACTTTGGTTTCTAGTTTACGTAAGTTAATGTTGGTTTGTCTTCAATGCTTATTTATTTCTGTTAATCATAAATAGAACAATTATAAAACTTGATTATTATTTAGTGAGATTTTGTCTAGAATTATATTTTATTTTAAGTTAAACACTAAAATAAAGTAATAAAGTTTCATATATATATATATATATATATATATATATGTATATATTTCATTTTGGTCACTTAAGTATAAATAATTTTAAAACTTATAAAAAAGTCACACAAAAGTAAAACAATATTGGAAATTTGAGGGTGTCCACTGTTAAAAAAGTGAGTGTTTTTAGTAAAATTTAAAAAAAAAAAACTTGACTATCAGATAATATAAACATATGTAAACATGAAAAAAGAGGGTTTTTGGTGGTATGAACTATTATACTCTTAAGCTTTCTCTGTCACCACAAGATCACTTCAGGTAATGGCAAACAAATCATAGTTGAGGATTTGAGGTCTGTGTTCAACTATATATGTCATCTTTCAATTATCTCTAATTCTATTGATCATTTCCTATTTTAGCATGATTATTTTGGTTTATCCATCATATTTTAAAACTTGAAGGTGACATGCTGATGAGAATAAATTCAAAAGAAATGAAGTCCCTATCTGTGATGTGAAAGGAGAGTTTAAAGAAAAAAATAAACAAGCATCCATTAAGCTTTCACTATTATTATCACTACTAACATCCAAGGTTTGATTTGTTGAAAATAGTAATTCCAAAAACTCCTAGAAGTGTTTGCATTAACATGCATAGTGGTAACATTTAATGTGTATATATTATACTAGGTTAGATACCCATGTAATACACAGGTTGAAAATATAAAAACTATATAATTCATAAATGTATAAATATTTCGTATGATTAAATTACGTATTACATAAAATAATAGTAAAAAATAAAAAGTTGCATTTTCAAGTTATATATATTCGAATACTTCTTTGGATAACATATATATATACAATTGACCTGTGTGAAATAAAAACCAGTTGTCTTAAATTGAAATTAACCCAAAATATATAAATATATCAATAAATGTTTTTTTTTTAATTTTTTTTCAATTAAATCTTATTTTACTATAAAAGTATGTACAGTTAAAAATAACATATGATTACACAATTTAGTTGATAATATAAAAAAATTAAATTATAAACAAAATCAATTATTAATTTAGTTTCTTAAAATAAAAAACTTAACTAAAATAATATAATAGTTTAGGCGGGAAATTTTTTTTAAAAAATAACAGGAGAGTGTCATGTGACATTCTAGTTACTCTTTTATCATATACTATAGATGTTATGAAGATACTGTTTCTGGAAAGACATCCAATTTACTTAATCCTCTATTAGAGATGGGCAAAAAATCCATTTTGATAACTGAAACCGACAATCCAACCCAACACTTTTTCCAAACCAATTTCCTCGGACCCAGTTTCGACCCCTAGAGATCGGTTCGTAACTCGATGAAACCAATTTCAACCTAGTAAAACCCGAATGAACCGATTCCAACACGGTCATGTCTCTAACTCAAACGGGTTTTTAAAAAACTATTTTTGACTTTTGTTGACCCAACCTAAACCGTTTTCAAAACTGCTTTCAACCGATTTGTGCAACACTAGCCCTCTATCAATGAGTAGAGGTGCACAAATCGGGTTCAATTTTGAAACTCGGTCTGGTTCAACATGGGTTGGGTTGTGGTCAAATAAATCCTAATCGGGTTTGACCGAGTTGTAGGTTGGGTCCAACCCGGTTTCAAGAGGGCAAAAATGGTAACAAAAATCGGGTTCCACTTATTTCAGGCATATTTTTCATATATCCTCAAAATGAGAGCTGCTAGATGAGAAGAGACTATGCGCCATAAAACATGCCCAGGTCTACAAGAAAAGGGGCTTTCAAGTGAATTTCAAAATAAGGTAATATAAAGAAAGGTCACCATAGGAGATAAAGTCATGAAAAAGATTTTTTCTGGACGTGAGCGTCACCCAAGAAGGAAACTCCATGTTGTGCTCGCTCTCTTCTGTCATGGGTTTGAACTGGATCGGGTAGAACCCGGGTTGGGGTGTGGAGTGGACAAACTGCTTTGGACCCTACGAATTGAATCGGGCTGAACTCGGTTGAGAAACTACCACGTTGAAAGCGGGTCAGGTTCGGGTCGGGTTCTGATCCCGGATTCAATATGCGCCTCTATCAATGAGCTTATAAAATTAAAATAAAGAAAGAGAAGGCCAGAAGGCCAGAAGGCCCAGAACCTATCTATCAATGGGCTGAAACTATGTACAAGCCCACTATCATTCAAATGAAGCCACGATAAAACTAACCTAAAGGCTTAAAAAAACTTAGGGTTTCAGCAACTTGCAGAAGGAGCAAATTATACACATCGTTGCAGGTATCTTCTTCTCCAATTCTCAAGTTAGGGTTTTATCGCTGCCTCAATATTAGGGTTATTTGTTCAATTGCACAATGTGATTGATGTTTGTTTGAGTGTTTTAATTCGATTGTGAAATGGAGTTGTTTATTGAGTCTGTTGTGTTATATATGTTAGAATGAAGGTTGTTGCAGCTTATTTGTTGGCTTTGTTGGGAGGTAACACCTGCCCATCGGCTGAAGATTTGAAGAACATTCTTGGTTCAGGTATGGATTTTGGATTATAAATTTGATTAGGGTTTTTGAAAATTTAGCACTTTTTGTGATCTGAGTTGCTCATTTCGTTAAAGCATTGAGTTTTCCAAGTCAATAAAAAAGACTTTAACTTTTTCTTTATGTGTTTTAATCTTGTATAAATGTTTTTTTTTGGTAAATGTTGTTAAGTTTTAAGTTAAGCAAGCCAAATGAATCATATATGAATCTTTAGTTATTATTTAGTAGTTATTTTTGAAATTAACTTGAAGTAGAAGGCACTATTGAAGAAAAAAATTCACTAAATAATCATCAAATGTTCATTGAAAGTATTAATAATCTAGTTTCGTAAGTGCTCAGTTTAAGTCAAACTGAAAAAAAGTTCAATAATCGGTAGATAGTAACATATTTGTATATGTTTCATTTGCTTAGCTTAATTTATAAAATAATCAAGTATACAAGATTGGAACTATTAATTAAAGTTGAGTGACTTAAGAAAAATCCCGCACTTAAAAAACTTGGTTACCATCGTGTAAAGTTACTCCTAGGATCTTTTAGCAGCAATTGGGATGCTCACATTTGAGAGTGTTTAATAAGAGTCAAAGACTTTTTGGAGAAAACCGAGGATTTAATCCTGACTTGATGTAGATTAAGAGTTGGTGTAGAAGTAGATGAGTGTATGAATCACCATTCTAAAAAAATTAATAATCTTTAGTGATCTTGATTTTGATTTGCTTTGAACTTTTGACTTGTGATTGTATTTGTTGTAGTTAGAGTTGTTAATATTTGTGTTGTGAGGAAAATGTTGGCATTTGTGTTTGACTTAGAAACTGATGATGTGCAGTTGGAGCTGATGCTGATGATGATAGAATTGAGCTATTGTTGTCTGAAGTAAAGGGTAAAGACATTACTGAACTCATTGCAGCTGGAAGGGAGAAGTTAGTTCCATCCGGTGGTGGTGGTGTTGCAGTTGCTGCCACCGCGGGCGGTGGTGGTGGTGCGCCTGCAGCAGCGGCTGCTGCTGAATCTAAGAAAGAGGAGAAAGTTGAAGAGAAAGAGGAGTCTGATGATGTAAGTTGTTCCGACATCTACTTATGTTATTTTTTTTTTAACTATATCAACACATTTTGTATCTGTTTTGACGCGTATGTGTGTATTTTGTTTTTGCAGGACATGGGTTTCAGTTTATTCGACTAAAAGAACAATCTTCTTTCTCCTCTTGTTTTCTAGTTTTGGGTCGAAAGGGTTGACTTTGGTAAGATTATGTAAAAGAATTTTGATGTATGGTTTAGTTGAAGATTTAAGATATTAATCAAAGTGGTTTTGATTTAAATCATCTGATCATGTCCCAAGAATGTGTGTTTTTCTTTGGCTATTGAAGTTTTGATTTAGTGGTGTTTTAGTTGAGCATCTGTGTGTGAGTTTGATAATGGCTATGTAGTAATCCATTGATTGTCGGAACAAGATGCAGTGGTGATTTGATGCCAATCCAATAAAAGAAACACAAGTGTGAAGAAGGTGACACAATCGACTTTATGATCCGCGAACCTTTGTTGTGTGATTCTCGACCCTAGCCGCCTCACATCATCCGTTTTGAACCCCAATCTGGAAAGAATTTTTTAAGAAAACAAGGGTTATTTTCTTGTAAGAAAATATGTTTTGTATTTTGAGGCTTGAGCAAAGGTCATTCCTTTTTGTTGGTCAAATGGCACTCTTTGCAACTTATTCTATTTTAGATTTCAAACCTAAGATAAAATTATAAAACGTATTTTGACGTATTACAATATATTAAAGTACGGGAGAGAAATGACAGACCAAGTTCATTGATGCATAATCTTGGCCTAAGAGACTAGAAGTTGTAATTATGATTCTTTTACATAGAGATGAGTTGATTTGTGCAAGAAAATTTAGTTGGAGTCTAATGAAATTATATCGAGTCAATTTAGATCATTATTATAAAACTTGTTACTTAAAATTTGTTTCAAATGAACGACACAACCACTCATTGTTCTCACAATCACCCACTAATCGTAACCGCCACTGTTGTCACCATTGTCACAGCATCTTCTCTCATACCGTCACCCACTTCCCACGCTGCTACCCTCATTTTGGTTTAAGACTGTCTTGACTTGAACACGTTTTGATCCTAATGTTGTTTTAGCTCGAGTCATTTTAGTCGGAATCTTGTAGTCCGACGCACCCATTTTGTCATTGCCCTAACAATAAAAATGCCGAGTCGTAACAGAATTTTGAAATCTCCCTGCGCCATCTATTTGAACAACTTTTCTTCTGGGGTTTGACTCACATCTTGCACTGAAACACACAAAATGCTAAATTCTTTCTTAGGTGATTATCTACAAACACTCATATCAAAATCCCAAAGATAAAAAAAAAATAGTATATTGTTTGATGATATCTTTCTATATTTCCAATAAGAACAACAATATTTTTTTTTATCCTGAAAAACAAATTTTTTCCCTCCTAAATTTCACATGGTCCCATATTTGTAAAAACTTGAACTCACAGTGAAAAATCACAAATGCCATCATATAACACCACATTAGCATGATAATATCTTTCTATATGTAGCTCATTCATTTTCATTTAGTAAAATCTCTAGAGTAGTTATAAAAATTGATAATATGAAATTTATAAAAATTAATATAACCTATTCACTGTCCCCTTCTATTGGTTCTTACACACCAGACCACAATCGACGAGCGCTTTGCCACCAAGACATACAATCGAGTAGGGAAGAAGCAATACACAAGTTAAAGTTTTTTTTCACTGTTCAATGTCATAAATAAATACTGTTACATAGTTCTTTTTCTAACTTGAACAATGGTGGTTTCACATTTTCACTCATCCTTTGGGAGATGTAATTATGTAAATAAAAACAGAAATTTATGGATTCAAGTTTCATCTTTTACCCCAAATATAACATGCAGGTGCTCTTCAATTCTTGAATGACTGGCAACCTTCAACAGTACACCTGGAAAGAAACTTTGAAGTCAAAACTCAATTTGGATTCTAGTAACAAGATCTGTTATTACAATAGCCACAACTGTTTCGTATGGTAGTTGGTATGGTAGTTAGTTTATAAACTCCAACAAAACGAGAGGGTAATTAGGTAAATATGTACCTAATTCGGAATCTTGGATTCAATCCAATACATGATACAAACCATCAATCATAATTTTGGAACTGTGACATTCAAGATTTTAACATCTTGGTACGGTTTATCTCCCTTGTCGGTCTTCACTTTCTCGATTGCCTAAAACAAAATATCATTTCACAAAATTCACATGATCCGATTTACAAAAATATTAAAAACTCTAAAGATTAGTTTTTGGCAAGTAAGCAATACCTGAACAACATCCATGCCCTTTATAACTCTACCAAAAACAGTATGCTTATTATCAAGCCAGGGTGTAGCAACAGTTGTAATAAAGAACTGTGACCCGTTTGTGTTTGGGCCCGCATTTGCCATTGACAGCGTAAAAGGCCTGTCGTGTCTTAAACTGCAAAACAGCAATAAAAACTTAATGTTTTGGTTAAAACAAATACATTTGGTTCACTTAAAACCCGACAGCATATTGATTATATAACTATACCTTTTGTGAAATTCATCTTCAAATTCTCTTCCCCAAATAGATTGTCCACCTGTCCCATCTCCGAGAGGGTCTCCAGTTTGTATCATAAAACCTTTGATAACCCGATGGAATATTAAATTATCATAATAACCATTTTTACAGTGTGTTGTAAAGTTCTCCACGGTTTTTGGACACTCTTCTGGGTATAGTTTCATGTGGATATCACCAAGTGTTGTATGCATAACCTTAGTATCCCAAAATAAAATAATATTAACAACATAACCAGAGTTTTTAAAAAGATAAAAATAGATATCAAGTACTTACCACATTCTCTGGAAGCGATGTTGTAACAGACTTTCCAATATCTGAAACAGCCATAAGTTCATCAGCAGGTGGTTTTTCATTGAAGACGTCTCTACCCTTGGTGGCGTCTTCAGGTTCCTCTGGTTCTCTTCGACTATATAATAAAGATAAATTAACTTTTTAAAAATAACAGAATATTTTAGAAAAAAAATTTTGGTTTTATACCTGAATAAATAGATTCGATGTTTCTTGAAAGCGCAGCATAAGAGGGTAGGATCTGTTAAAGGCTCTTTGTTTTCATTGACATTTGCAGCAGCAGCAGGAATTTTCCTCACTTTTTTACTGCTTTGATCGCCTTGGTATAATGCGATTCTTAAAAACCTATCATTATTTTCCACTTTTCCTAAAATTCTGGCAACTTTATTCGTGTGCAGATTTACAATCTAGCATAAAAGAAAATAATATTTTAGAAATTACTTGAGAAAACAACAATGAATGTTTATAGTAGAAAAAGATGGTTGATTTCTTACTTTAATACCAAGGAGGGTTGGATAAATAATGAAATTGGAGCTTTCATCAAATACGGCATTAGGCTGAGGTACATTTTCTGTTTTTTCAATTTCTCTTTCAACTGCCATTCTTCTACCAAAATCAATAGCTTCCAAACGGTACAAGGGGACATCACTCCTTTGAAGATCTTGAGCATTCTAATCAAAACCAGAGTTTGGTTAGCCCAATAATAGTTAAATAAAATATACTAGTGCTGGCAAGTTCTGACCCGTTTGCTTATGAATGGTCGATTTGGGTTGTGTTATATCTCAAAACGGTTAAATAAAAAGTATAAGCTATAAGGGCGATAGATCAAACGAGTTAAGAGTCCTCAAAGTCAATTTTTACAGCATAAAACCTCAACGTATGTCATTTCAAAAAAATTATATGTTATTATAATGATAATACTTTCTGTAATCATAATTAATAACTTATAAAACACTGAAATTGGACAATAAAGTTTTTGTGGATCAAAGCAACTTATCCACACCATTTCCACTCACACTAAAAAGGCTTCATTCCAACAGATTTTATTTTGACCTATTACCCAACCCGTGTGACCCGTCGATCTGCCTCCTAATACTAAAGATCTGTCCCTAAATTAATCTGTAGAAAACTTAAAATGGACAAAGAAGTTTTGAGGGTCATCCCAACCTGGCCAGGCTTGTTTCCACCCTACTAAAAATGACCCATTTCAACAATATTGCATTTTGACACATTACCCAACCTGCCTAGCCTGCAGATCTTGCCATCTAAAAAAGCGAATGCCAAGAACCAAATTGCATAAACAAACATAAAATTACCTCAAGTGATTCATCATAAACACGTCTTAGCTTGCCCGTTCTGTACCAAAATATACGTATTCTACGATCAGGTGAGGTGATCGCAAATTGTTTACCATCTGCACTTACCTAAAGGCAAGTAAAATAAAGTAGAGTTATGATGAAAGTCAAATGACGTGGCTATATAATAATGTGCATATAGTAAATGTTGCATGTGCTTGATCCATAAAGAAAGTGACTGCACATACATTGTAACTAAGATTAAACATGATTATCTTTAACTTATCTTTATCTAATAACAATTCTGATCAATTTTAGATATAATAGAAGTTTCATAAAGCCATAAAGACAAGTAACGTGGTTTGTGTGTATAATGTAACAATCTACATAGCAATTAAATGGCAAAAAGGCCAAACATTCTTTATGTCACTAAATATTGAAACGATGGGAATTTTTTTACAATTCATTACCTCAATAGCAGATACAGAGGTTTTACATTTGGCAATTGCAAATAGATCAGTATCGCTTTTCAATTTAAAATTAACCCTGTGGAATCCAGAAAAGAGCAAACATCAACATGCGAAATGGAATAATAATGGGTGAACTTTTAGATACTTCAAAACATACCCTGTTTCAGGGAACTGAAGCGTAGTAGCATCCCAATAATCAATGATCCCCATGGTATCTGCAGATACCACAGTATCAAAAACAGGGTTGTACCTCATCACTTTTACAGGGTTCAAATGTATCTGGAAAAATAGAACAAAAAAATTCTTTTAAATGTCAGGTTGATCGGTTATTTAGATATTGATGAGGGGAGGTCAAAGTTAACCTACCTCTCTAGAAATGATGGGTTCATTTGATCCAGCACGTGCATCATATAAATGCACAAATGAGGAATTTTTATCACTAATAGCAAATTTGGCTTTGACCGCCCCTGGTTTATAAACCCATTGAACAGCACCAGGTGTATATGGAAGACGCAACATGACCATCATATCATAGTTATGCACATCATATATTTTGACTGAACAATCAGTTGAGATTGTACAGCAAAGCAAACCATCTGCACTAACCTGCAGCACTCGAATTCAAAAGATATAAATATCTCCTTAACATGATGCCGCATAGATTGGCAGCCCAAAATAATGGTATAAAAAAACGAACAAAGCTACCAACTATAAAACCTACCGCCAGCCCTTCAATAGGCCCAAGGTGGGATCTGAAATGCTTGGCAAACTCAATTCCAAGACCTTTTTTCTTCCAAAATTTCAAGTGTCCTGACAGATAACAAGAAATTAAATACTAAAAGTAACACACTAACACCAATATTAGTGTTACATCATTCAGATATATTTCTTTCTACAAAGAGCCTCATTAGGTTAGATTGGTAACAACTAACAAATACATTATCATTCAGTATGATTATTTATGTTATATAGCAATCGTAAAGTATTTAATAAATTACTTTACAAAAACCTATGGATAGGTCATCACTATCAAACTAATGTAAGCAATCTCATTTAGAAGTAATATATTACCATCTTGACTTCCTGTAATGAAAAAATCAGCTGCTGAAACAGCAACATGTGTGACCACATCTCGATGCATATAACTTTTCTCATACCTGCATATCATAAACACTTCTTCAATGTTTAAAACCACTAATATACCACCAATTCACAAGAGATCCACCTTTAACCTTCAATAACACTAACAAACACACACAGCATCAACCACTCAATCTACACAGCAATCAAATGTAATACCGTATATCAAACCTAATTCCACTTCAACGACCAAATCACAGTGTGTGATCAAATCATCAAATAATATCATTCAAACCACAAGCTCAATTAAAGTACTGATCATGAAATTAATGTCTCAAAGTGTTAAAAACCGTGAACCCTAAGCGTACATGTTAGCAGATGGAAGTGAATCGAGATAAGCTTGTTCGAACTGTAGCGGACGTTTCGGGCGGCGGACCGGGGCGGTTCCCGGTCCGACCATGGGCTCGTCGTCCTCTGGAATCTCAGGCAACGAGGTTCCATTGTCATCTTCTTTGTTGTTGCTGTGAGAATCCTCCATTGTTGTACTGTTAGCGTATAGTGGGAGTTTGCAAAAAGCTCAAAAAGACCTTCTACTGGTGCACTTACTCCTTAAAGAGTTAAAGTTATTCGAGCCTACACGGGCCATAAAATGCAACCAAGCCCATGAAAGCCCGGGCCATATTATTAGGGATAGAGTTCATTGTGGTTTTTTTTTTAAAATTACGTTGTTCATTCAAGATGTTTACTCAGATAAGGTTTGGGTTCATTCAAGATGTTTACTTAGATAAGGTTTGAATGTGGTTCTTGTAGAAGAGCCTCTTATCGTCTTGTGTTATTAGACAAAGGCCGGAGGTGCATGGATCCTTTTTTTTTTTTTTTTGCTTCGACAGGACCTTTTTTTGAAAGTGATTTGAGTTCAAGCTGGTTTTGAATGGAAATAATCCGAATTGATAGGTATCTGAGATTGGAACTAGTTCATATGAAATCAGTTTGGAAAAACTAATGTTTTTTTTTTTCATTTTGTTATGGTTTTGAAATTTGCAATGCATTCTTAAGTTTGAAAATAGAAAACACTGCATTTCTAATCGAAAATCGTTGATACCGTCATCGTCTTGGTAGTACTTTTGGTCGTTTAATTAATCAACATCGTTGTTAGGAGTCTAGTGGCCGTCAACGTTGTGTAATTCTTCTTCGTAAGTGAGTTCTTGTGCTATATATAATAATGTTTGTTTATATTATTTATCGTTGGGTTATACGTGGCGATGCAAATAAAAAACAGGATATATTTCTTCAAATATTTCATAAATTTTGCTTTGATCAGTTTCAAACAAGGTTTCCAGTAGAAAAAATCCAAACCAGCTTTAACGAATAAAATCCCAAACTAGTCTAAAACTAGCAATTTAGGTTTAAAAAACATCTTGACCGGTTACACTAAAAGCGGTTTTGCTACTCGGATCTGTTTTCATACTCATTTTTTGGGCACAAATGCTATTTCCCCCCTTCTTAAGATCTAGTGAATTTCGTCCTTGAAATCTTGGCTTCTTGGGTATTTGACTATCATAATAGTTATTATGCATTAGATGTGATTAATAAAGATGTAGAGTAGTAAGAAACTAAAATATAACCCCTTTGTTTATGCATTAGATTTCCTTCCTCCTCAGTCCCACCATTTATATTACATCAATGTAGATTTATTTTATCGATTAACTATGTTTGTTAAAATAATAAGCGATATTTATAATTCAAATTAGTTATTCTTATTAATCAAAATCTTAAAACATAGATCTAAAGATTAATTCATATATCTTTTTGAGTTAACCCTTGCCTTCCAACTTAAAATTTGTAGTTATGTACATATGAGATATGCAAAATACATCCACGAATTATAAATTCTTGCTAATAGTAGTCCACCGGACAACCATCATCCTCCGCCACTTCATGGTGACGATACGGTGGTGGGACAAACGGCGGTGTCGTACATCTTAACAACGCCCAATTGACACCATTGAAAAATGGATGGCGCTTGATTGCGGATGCACCCAACGTGGACCCCAATCGTTGGTCAGGATCCTTAACCAACAACTGAGATATTAGGTCTCTAGCTATAGCTGGAATTACAGGCTCGCGAGGAAACTCAAGAGCCCGAGCCACAATGTTAGCTAGTGTTACCTCATTGTCCATCCCCTTAAAAGGTGTAACACCATAAAATAGTTCAAACATAAATAATCCTAGTGTCCACCAATCAACCGCGCTACCATGGCCCTCACCAGATACGATTTCAGGCGCCAGATACTCGTGGGTCCCAACAAACGACATTGAACGAACATCCACGGGCTCCGCCACGAACTCAAGCCCACTATGCCCCGCAGGTTTCTTCTTGCGTGTACGCTTACGGTGGAAGCATGAGACGGAAGGGACAATGCAGTGGGGGAGAATGCACGAAGACGAGGTGAATTTGGGTGGAACAATGGGGCGATGATCAGTTGGCGTCCGTGGATTTAGATCGTTGTTATTGGGGAAAACTTGAGCCGGAGTGCACGTAGAGATATCACATTTCAAAGATAGATCAAAGTCGGTTAGCATAATGTGACCGTCTGCTCGGACCATAACGTTTTCTGGTTTGAGATCGCGATAAACGATCCCCAACATATGAAGATATTCGAGAGCTACGACCACCTCCGACGTGTAGAACCTGTAAACATATGAAGTGTTGATGGTCTTAAACTGTCGGTAATAATTGAAAAACAAGATAATGTGTTGGTAGTTGCTACTAAATGTTTTGCAAATTATGTGTAGTTAGGTAGGGGACCAAAATAATGCTTGTTAGTGGTTTAGTGACTGTTTTTGTCTTTGTCAGGACTAGTTTTTCTTCTTTGGGGTTTACTTTTAATCATTACTTAAAAGTATCATATTATTTCATGCATCATTTTAGCAATTCTTCCCTCCGTGGCCTACTAATATCATCTTATGACGAACTTAAAGGTAATGTATTTTAATAAAGTGTATATTTGCTGTTGAAAAAACCTTACTAACAAAATTTATTTAAATGTAATAGAATAAGTTTAATAATATATCATCCTAGTTAAAAGATAAAGAAAATCACATGTCTTGTTTTTAGTAACACATACATGTTTATAACCATTAAGAACGTACATATACCTTCATTTATCATAAAAGTTACAAAATAAAGACATGACATTTTTCTCGTTATAAATCTATAAGAAATTATTGTAGTTAATCATTTTTATTGTATGCGTTAAGATCATATAACTACAATACTTGAGCTAGTTTTGAAAAACAAGTTCAGACTAGTGATGTTACAATGGCCATATGATTGGATCGGTAAATTTGAATCTGAAAATTTTTAAAAAACATGGAATTCGTATCAGTAGACGAACGGGACCATGACTTTTGTTAATGAGTTGACTTAAACATGACTTGTTTAACATATATTTTGTTTCATACCGCTACTTGAAATATTAAAGTCACAACTAAAAAACAAAAATGTTTATACAACAAATGCATTTAAAAGATAGAATCCCTCACATTTCTCTTTCATCCTTTAGGCTTTAACTTATAACATAAAACACCTTTTTACAAACTAAAAAATAAGTACTCAGGTACCTCAATCCACTTCTCGTTTATTATTTATTAGTTTTTTAATCAAATCTGTTATTTTTAAAATCATTTATATATATATTTATAACTATAAATATTATATATAACGTTTAATAAGAACCAAAGCAATACACAAAAATTATATATGTTTCTGCTTAAGATTGCTTTTTTTATTAGAGTTAATTACATAAATGGTCCCTGTAGTTTATTCAAAGTAACAGGTTTAGGTATTAAAGGTTTTTTGTAACAGGTTGGAGTATTATGTTTTTTATTTTGTAACAAGTTAAGGTATTAAGACTAACAGACGTTAGTTTTTGTGTTAAATCTAAGGGTATTTTTGTCATTTCACTTTACAAGGACCACTAATGTAACGTAAAGGGACTATTTGTGTCATTCAATATAATAAAAGGATTGTTTGGGTAATTAAATAATTATACATACACACACATATATATTTAACACACACACACACACACACACACACACACACACACACACACATATATATATATATATATATATATATATATATATATATATATATATATATATCTGTGTCTGTATGTATGTATATATTGAAGTACCCTTTATTTCCAGAATCAAGCCGGCCACCGTAGCCGGCCACCACTCGGCCCCCACACCGTCACATCATCTTCACCACAACCTTCGTCTTCAGCTCGTTAATGAAACAACAACAACATCATCAACATCATCTTCATAATCATCACCACCATCTCACCATCATCATCATCGTAGCATCGTCACCACCATCTTACCATCACCACATCGAACCATCCATCCTCGCTTCATCTCCATCGAACCACCAGCTGGTTTTGACCTTCACTTCACAGCTCTATCTACAAGCCCTAAAACCACAATCTGAGTTTTAAAAGCTTTGGGATGGTGGTGTGAGGATGATGGGAGGGATACGGTGGGTGGCGGCGATGGTGGGTGGTAGCGATGGCAAGCGACGGCGAGCAATAGTGATTGGGGTATTCATCTGAAACGGAAGGGAGGAGATGATGGATGTGGTTGGGGTTGATTTTTAATTTATTTTGTAGTTAATTACAAAATGGTCCTCTTAAAGATATAGTTAAAAGAAATAATCCCTCAAAGGGTATTTATGTCATTTTATTCAAAGTTAACAGAAAAACTAACGTCTGTTAGTCTTAATACCTTAACTCGTTATAAAATTAAAAACATAATACTTCAACCTGTTACAAAAAACCTTTAATACCCAAACCTGTTACTTTAAATAAACCACAGAGACCATTTATGTAATTAACTCTTTTTATTATAATACAAAAATTCTGATTTTACTTTATGCCTGTTGTACGAATGCATTCAAAGTTGTACCAATTTTGTCATGCAGCAACTAGAACCTGACGGAACCAAACGGTAAACGTCAAAAGGAAAATACAAAGGGTAATTGTCGGTGATGAAGTGCATTTTAGCGATTGATTTTCCCGTTTTAAATAAACAAATAGTTATTTTACTCGCAGTGCGTTGTTGCCGCATTATTTGCGACGTAATAAAGTATGGATTACAATCGACCCGACTTTTTTTCGGACTAAATTCACATCAATACATAGAGTGACTCGAATTTATACCATTAAATGAAAACTTATAATATTTGACTTGACTTTTTTTTTCAAACAAAATTAATGTCGAAACATAGACATACAATTGCTCCGAATCGTTTCCGAATCAAATCTAGTAGAGTAAATGAAAACATGTTATATTTGACACGATGCGTTCCAAACAAAACTTACGTCGAAACGTAGACCAATCAAAGCGACCCAACTAATTTTTCAACAAAATTTATGTTAAAACATAGATGTATGTGGAACGAAGACAATCTTAAAATGTATATAAAGTTAAGCGGGTAAACATTTTATATTTGACCCGAGTCGGTTCTTATTACGTCCAAATTATTTAGACGACTTTATTTTATATTTTACATAGTATATTCGGAATTTAGAAACTTGAGAGCGTTAAAATGACATGTTACAAAATTTATAAAAATTTCATAGGATGAAAGTGTAAAAATTAAAGGTGAGGGGGTGGAAAAACCGATAGAAAATCACACCAACCTTTGTTTTTGAGTAAAAGTATAATGCGTGTAAGTATACTCACAAATGGAACTTTAATAATCTAAATTGTGATCATTAAGTGATAATCTATACTAATAATCCTTTATAAAGTGGGACACATGACATTTCCCCAATGCTTCTTCCATTTATTTTCCCGCCTAAACTATTTATTTTACTTTTTAAAAGTCAAGTAACTAATTTTCAAATATTTCTCTTTCTCTTTCTATTATAAGTTCAAGTTCTTGAATTAATAATTTTTAAAATATTTTTTCATTAAATAAAAACTAAGTATTTTGATTAAAAATTATATTTTTTCAAAAATAAAATTTTATAAAACTATGATTTTCTAAAAAAAATGAATCTTTTTTAAATTATGAAATATTTAAATTCAATCTTTTTATAAAAAAAAAGTTTTATAAAAGAACCATTTATTTAAAACAAACCCGGAGTTTTTAAACAACAAAATACTGATAAAATAATATAAAATTTTCAAAGCAATTTTTTAAAACGAAAGTTTTAAAAATAATAAAAAATTAAAATACTTAACCATACTTAAATTTAATCATATGTTATATTAAAATAACGTTTTACAATTTCTACTCATCATCAATAAATATTTAATATTTTTGTTATTCAACCCGTGTAATACACGGGGATATAACCTAGTAATATATATTAATAGTTTGACTAATGATTATATTAGCTTTCACTTTAATTGATAATTGTAATTTTAGACTTCTAGTAACATGATTTTCACATACTTATATTCGTTTTTCTTTTGATTTCGCTTATAATAATAATGATTAAAAAGATAGGTAAACATAGACGAAATCGAGTGTGAAATTAAGTATTAATCATGAACGTAATTATTACGTTACACGGATAATATTTGACAATAAACTATTAAGAGGTACGGAGGGTACTGATTCCTAAGCTCTCCCATGTAACCTAAAAACGCAAGGGTGGTGTTCCCAGGTTTCCCCGGATCAAATTCCCACCCTTTTCTTCTTTTTAAATTCCACTAACATGGTTGTTTTTCACTAGGCATCCACGACTAACACCTCCACCACCAATTATCACCTTCCATGAGGTGTTCATGTTTTTCCCTAGTTTCTCCACATATAGGACCCAATGTCCACTTATCACACAAGTTATATTTACAAAAGTGAATGTTAGGATTGCTATTTTCGTAATCATAATCAAAAGTGATTAAAACTATATTATTATTGTGGGCCCCACTAACCACATACTAATTCACTACATCCATTGAACAAACCGTAGCAAAACTGACGTGACAACGACACAGGTGATCATCATAGAGTCCTAAAACCAATCATTCTTAACTTAATTGGTTAATATGATGTATCATAAAATATAAACATAAAAAGGTTTTGTGTTTATATCTCATTGTAAGCAAAAATGCTCAAATTAAAGCAGTGAAGTTTTTTAGTTGTGAATTTTTCCTTAAAAAATTAAAGTATGGTCATGACTATAAAACAAATAATTAGTTCCGATTACTATAACACTTATATCTTTTTCTTTTTTTTTTTATTGTCGTAAATTAAATTTGCAGTTAGAAAAAGCATAACAGTTAGAAAACCAAAAGAACGCTAACGTACGCACCTGACTGCATATTCCGTAAACCGTTTGCACGGCTGCCGTTGCCGGAGAACGTGAAGGTCACCGCCGGGACAAAACTCCGTCAACACACACCACCACTCCGGCGACTCCACCGCCGCGTACATCGTCGGCAAAAACGGATGATCCAAAGCTTCTAGAATCTCAATTTCAGCCCTAACTCTCCGTTGTTTGCTCCGGCGAGCTATTTCGCTCTTATCCATCACCTTAGCAGCAAACAGAACGGCAGCGGCAGCGGCGGAGGACGACGGAGGAGATATTTTCAGTTTCGCGAGGTATACAGATCCGATGTCGCCGGAGCCTAATCGATGGATGAATCGGATGTTAGTGATGGAGAGGATGCCGCCGGATTCGTTGGCGGAGAGACGGACGGCGGTCCGGCGAGGGTCGCCGGAAGGTGCGTGTGGTTTGGTGGTGGAATGGAGGTTGTGGTGGTGAGTGGTGGAGGTAGCGGTGGTGGTGGTTGTGGTCCAGTTGGTTTCTGAGTCGGAACTGATGCTGCGGTTGATGTCGGTGGCGGTGGTGGTGGTGGTTGTGGTGGTGGTGGTGGAGTTGAAGCTGATGCTGTTGAGGTCGTCGGAGAGATCGTCTAGTGATGGTGGTTCCATGACGGAGATGATGGTGGTGAAGGGAGGAAGTGAGGGTGAGTTTGAAGGAGATGAAATGAGGGAGAGGGGTAGGAGATTAACTTATAGTTAGAGAGTCTAGTAATAATAAGTTGATTTAAGGCTAATGGGTATACGCTAACGTCTCGAGTATCACGTGTTAAGGGTGATGTGGCATGTGTTAACGATTAGAACATTGCCTCCTCATGAGTTAAGGGGGTTGAAAGTTATGGTCGTTAACGGGTTAACAGGATGAACCATATCTTTTACACAATGGTTTATATTTGTTTTTTTTTAATTAAATGGAGGGGGTCAAGGGCGATCAAATGTTTTTTTTTATAGTAATTTGGAGTGAAAGAAAATAAAATAAGTGATGAGTTATATACGTGGATTTAAGGGCATGAAAGTATACCCCATTGCATAGGTAATTACATAAATGGTGTGTTTGTAAGTTGTTATTTGGTCTAGCAATATTAGGCGTGTGTGTTAATCTTAATGAGTGTGAGCAAAATGTGATATATTCGGGGTCATGAATAATGGATGTTGTCATGTTTTCACTCACTAAAGGTGTGTAATGGGTTACTAGTACGTAAGCGTGTAACTGTGAAGGGGTGAGTGAGAGAGTTTTGATTAGTGGAAAAAATAAATAAATATTTGGTAATAATACAGGATTCAACGCTCATGATTAAGGTTAAAGTAAACACCAAACGAGTCAATAGAAGGAGAAAAACTCAAAACCCTACACCTGTGTTAATAACAATATTGATAGGTGTGTTAAAAGTTAGTTAAGAAAATGATTAGGATAAAAAGATTATTACAATAGAAAGGCTAGGGCCAAACTCTTAAGTAATTGAAGATTCGATTAGCTAGGTGAGTATTACATGAAGTCATGAACCTAGTTAGAAAAATATATGAGCATTGTGTGGTTTTGTTGAATTTGATTAAACATTTGATCATGATATGAATGTGTCGCTATAGTAATTATAGAAAAGGATTTGGTGTAAATGTGTGTTTTATGGTGTTTTAGAGCCATTTGAAGTTTTGAGTAAAAAAAAAAGAGTTATAATTTTGTTATGTGATCCGTAATTGAAATTTTATGAATAGGATTCAGGATGTGTTATGTGACCCGTAGTTTGAGTTTTGATTAAAAAGGAGTCTATAATGTTGTTATTTTACTCGTAATTAGAGTTTGATTAAAAAAAGGATCCATAATATTGTTATGTTACCTGTAATTAGAGTTAAGTTAAAAAGAGTCAGAGTGTTGTTACGTCACTGTAATTTGAGCTTTGATTAAAAAGGAACAATGTTTTTATGTGACCCTTAGTTTGGAGTTTGATTGTAAGGAGTAACTATGTTTGTTGTGTAACGTGTGAGATTAAGAACGATTAAAGAATGTTACATATACTTATGTTCTAATATCCTAACCTTGACGAGCCAAGGTAAGTGTTAGATCAAAGTATAAATCTAAAGGCACTCTCTTTACGTATACGTTACATCACCTATGTTATCTTTTTTTACTTCATGTCATCCACTTATTAAAGCAAGAAAATGGTTATCCTCTTTCATTTCATCTCGCTCACATTCTTTTTAAATTTATACAAACAAAAACATTATTCAAGTGGTGTGTCACAACCTAAGCCCCTCTACTTGACGAGAGTGAATGTTCACAACCTACACGAATCTAGGTATTTCTGTTAAAAAAAAAACTTTACTTTTAAGTTTTAATATATTTTTTAAACGACTCCTAATCTATCGTAATACCAATTACTTAAAAGATTTTAACCCTTAACTCAACTTAAAAATAAATCAAAACAACTTATCATTGTAACTATTCATTTCAAAACTTTACTTTTCATACATGATGATCACAAACACCACTATGATATTTGTGGGGCATGAGGTGCAGAAGGTACTTGTACAGTTGTACCTTATTTTATGCATGGTGGATGATGACCAATCACTTCTACCCCAAATCTCCAATCTACATTAATTTCTTTCACCCAAGCGGAAATAAAACCATGCAATTCCACTTGTACCCTTTTATTCCTTTTTAGTTTTGCATAAAATATATCATTATTTAGTATCCCTTTTGTTTTTTCCCCGATGGAAAGAGTTATTTTTAATTTCTTATAGTAATAAATAAACTTATATTTAAAATTTGATTTATAAACTTTTTGTTTTTAAGGGTTTTTTTTTTTTGTTTTCAGAAAACAAAGTTTGACTACTTGAGCAAGTCAAATTAGCAAATTATACCTTGACTTTTTCAAATTTCATTTTGACTTCTCACCTCGGGCACCAAACTCAAAGAGTGAGATGCTGCCACCCTACGTACTCCGTTCGGCCTTGCCATTCTCTCACCCGAGTACCTATGACAGTGCTTGCGACACTCTCACCCGAGTACTTATGATTGTGTTCTCTAAACATTGTACGCATCACGACTCCTTTATTTTTAAGAGGTGAATAATTTTTGTATACTTTATTTTAAAACACAACACAACGTTCAAACTATTCTTATATTTAATTATGAGTATGGTATACTTCCTTTTTTTAATGAAAATTTATAACTTCATGTAAAATCTTTTGGTATTTCTATTCGTAAATTTTTTAACTTCATGTGATTTTGATATTTCTATTCATAAATTTTATAACTTCATGTAAAACCTTTGGAAATTTATAACTTCATATAAATTCTCTCTATAGTATGACCAAACGTCTCTATAATAAAATCAGACGCCTCTGTGGTACGTTTGTACACATATACAAAAGAGTTGCCCAGTTGGGCGTCTTTGCACGTAGAGGCGTCGGTGCATTGTCTAGTAGGAACATTTTGATGCATTGTTTGATGAAAAGGACATTTTGAAGGAGTTTTATAATAAAAAGACATGTTGAAAAATTCTCCTTATCCAATCTTTAATACAAACTAGTGAATCTAAAAAAGAAAAAAGAAAAAACAATTCAAGCTACCTGCATCGTTAAACCATCAAACAAAACCATTAAATCATCAAACGGTAAAACCAACAGGACCGGCCCACTATCCCAGTCCGACCAGTTTGGTTTTCAAACAACCAAAACTAATGTTAGAGCTAACCACCTAGAATTTTCTATCAAATCCAACCAACACATAAAGGGGGTATGTATTATGGTGGCGTGAGAGGAGGGGTGGGGATGACACAGCAGCCCGTGGGCGTGGAGCATGCATCCCCTGGGGCGAGAACAGCGGCTTGGGGCCCATCATGAGCAAGCTCACGAGGATGGGGCAAGAGTTTTATTTATTATTAATCCACCAACCACAATATTACACCTCATAATCTCTTGTCTAATTAAATCTCACATTAACACAAACACCATTACACAACTTTAATGAGTGTGAGGCAAGGGGTCTGGTTTTACCGGTACCAAACAAAAGATTAAATAAAATATAAATTCGAACAAGAATCATTTATTACTAGTTTTTCCTCAAAATGCCATTGTTTTACCAGCAGCAAACAAATAATTTCTCAAATGTAATCATTCAACCATTATAAAGTAATTATTTAAACTTAAAAGCATGTAAAACCTCAAGACATCAAGCATTCACATGCTTACTCTTTCTTTCCTATCCCATGAGACATGTTATAGATTCCTCTTCCCTGTAGAAATACACAAATTATTTGTCAAAGAATTTCAAAATCAAAGGTGATAATTTCAACCTATTACTCATATAAGTGTGTCGTGTTATATCTCAAATGGGTCAAATCAAACATTCGAGGGCAGATTCTGAAGCATTTTCAACCATCTCAGGAGGGCAGTTTGTAAGAGTTATTTTTGGAACTTATGCAGTATGGGATCATCTTGGAACATTCGAACACGCTTTAAACTTTAAAGGTTAGCTAGTCATCACCCGTATACCCATTAACCAAACCACCAGTCCACCACATTTACGACTTCAAGCCAACGACAGTAGAAATGAATAGGGAGACTCACAATGAGAAACAGAGAAGAACCAGCCAATGCAAGAGGGATTGCAACTGAAGTAATCTTGTCCATTGGACCCTTCAGATGAGTGTGTTTGTGGATGCTTTGGAGCAACTTTTGCTTCTCAATTAGCTTCTCTCTTGGCCTAAAAGGTGCCTCCTCCACCATCCTGCACTATTCAGCAATTTATCATAACCGGATCGGACGTCGAACCAGACGCCTTACTGTTTTGGTGGTTGGACCGGATTTAAGAACCGGATGACATCATAATTATATATATAGTATATTATATATATAGTTACATATATAATTAAATATAAGTAATTTATATATGTATTTTATAGTTATATATAAAACTTAACTATATTTTTATATCCAACACACTAATTTATAGTTCAACACCTCGTTTTTACCCATTAAAATAAAAAAAAAAGAAACCCAAAATCCGGTTCGAACCGGTCCGGTTTCCCGGTCTGACCACCGACTCGGGATGAACCGGCCCAAAACGAATCACTGCGAACCGGACTGGCTAGGTGGCCGATCCCCGGTCGGACCGGTTGGACCGGCCAGTCCGATCCGATCCGGTCCGATCAGTAACTAGCTTTTTTCATTAAAATGGTTAAAGAAACAGCTTATTGATAACATAAATCAGCTCAATAGCACCATGTAGTTCCACATGCTCACAACTATCAATCAAATCACAGATCCAACACACAATCCCAACGAAAATCTACCAAAACACTATTCCAAACAGAGAAATGAATGCTGAAACCAGTGTTTTTGTGACCGGATCGGACCGGCCGGTCCGACCGGTTAGACCGGGGATCGGCTGGGTGGCCGGTCCGGTTCACATCGATTCGTTTCTGGCCGGTCGAACCGGCCGGTTCATCCCGAACCGCTGGTCGGACCTGTTCGGACCGGATTTTGTAATTTTTTTTATTTTTTTTTATTTTTTTGATTTTAATGGGTAAAAACGGGGTGTTGAACCATAAATTAGTATGTTAGATATAAAAATATAGTTAAGTTTTATATATAACTATAAAATACGTATATAAATTACTTATATTTAATTATATATATAACTATATATATAATATACTATATATATATAATTATGACGTCATCCGGTTCTTAAATCCGGTCCGACCGGTCCGATCCGGTTCTGAAAACATTGGCTGAAACACTAGCAATTAGATCAACGAAAGGCGAAAAAACTGAATTAAACAGATTCGACTTACGTGAATGTGGGAAAAGCTAAGATCCTTGTGTAGAATCAAAAACTGAAGAATCGATCGAAGAACGATACACCACCGAAGGAGACGACGATCTGAGACCGATGATTGTGAGAAATGTAAATGAAAAATAATGTTGATTGAATAAAGAATTAGAGAATTTCAATTGGAATTGGGGTTGGGCTTTGATGTTGTACATAATTGGTCGATAGTTTGGGCTTTCTAGACCCATACCAATGGGCTCAAACCCGCTGATCGGGTCCGGACCTTGGTATGTTGGTGAATAATCCAATATCGTAGGCTCACGTTATGCACAAGTTCAGACCTGGTCTAACGAGTTTAAACTAGTTGGATCGAGTCTAGAAACTATTAAGGGTGTTTAAAGTCGGATATCTGAAATTTTCAGATAGTAGAAATCATTATTTATAACGTATTCTGAAATTCAGATATCCGAATTTTTGGATAGAGATACGAATGGTAATTCGAATATCCAAAATTTATTTATTTTTTTTTGTTTTTATTTTTGCAACGATTGGACACATACTATTAGTAAAATAATGTAAAAAACCAACATACATAGACAAGTCTCAACCAAAATAAAAACAAAAACTTTTAAAATGTAACAAATTTTTTTTTAAGTTTCGGATAATCGAATATATATCCGATTATCCGAACATTTTCAAAATTGATATCTGAATCCGAATTTTTGGATATTTCGATTTTCGGATAGGATTCTCGTATACGGATATACTTCAACACTACTAGTAAATATACTCTATAGTCTACACATATATAACATTTTAGTGAAATGGTTTTGAACATTCGGAAAACTTAAATTTATTTTATTTATTTAACAGTTTTTTATAGTGTCACAAAATACATAATTAATTAGGTGACAAGTGTAATAGTTTTAATACATAAGTTATCTTAAAAAAACAAAATCATATAGCATCTTCAATATAGTCCCTTTTAACTAATAATACAAAAATATTTTTATAAAAAAGATAATGTTACCAAAAATTTAGACCTCCATCAAACTTTGGAATGTCTTGATGTTATGACTGAACTCTCTCTATATCTTGATAACAGTAATAACAATGATAAGATAATACACCAGAATATAATAAATTTTATTTTACTATAGAAAAGTATAATAAAAACTTTTTACAACTTAATGTGAAGTTAACAGTTAACACGCCTCATTACTACATATTTAAGAAAACTATGCAATAGCATAATTACTTCTTCAAAAAATTGTAATTACGTTTAAGGTGATTAAAAAAATAATAAATCTTATTTAACACAAATCCATTGTAATCCATTTTACTACACCATATACATAATTTATTTAAAGCCAGAACATTTCAATTATCTTATAATATCATAAATGTAGAATTAATATGCATGAAGGGTAAAAGTGTATTATAAGTTGCAAAAAGACATTTAACAAATTGCTATTTCACTTTACTTTGTCTTTGCCCCTAAGGCTCTCATTGCATTTGTTTAATCTACTTGTGTGGGTGAGCCCTTCTTCTGCACTCTTCAACCAAACTTCAAGTAAAATCAAGTTCCATCCATACTCTTTTTTCTCATGACATTTCAACTATTGTTTTCCCATATCTTACATAAAAAAACACATAAATAAGTCAAAAACTTGAAATTTAAAATAAGAAATAGAAAATATCTCTAAATCGACTAAAATGTCTATAAGAAATTGTATACGATGAACAGAAAGATTGGTAGTAGATATAACTTGCATTGGGTGTTTCAAGGTGATTCTAAAAGTGAATTTAAGACCAGGGTTCTGAGTAATAATCCAAACATGTAGATTAAAAGTTTTAAACCGATTTTTGAAGTGAGTAGTTAAAACCACATAAGGTCATAAAAGGGTATACCAGATGCCTGTAAACCCGATGAGTAAAAAAATAAATATTAGATATGATTTTATAATTAGATATCAAACTTTGATTTCCAGTTTCATAGGTCACAAATTGCCTTTTGTTTCAAGAATCATAATATTTAAGGTACTATAGTCATGAGACAAATAGGAGGACCAATGAGGCTTTTTCCTTTAATAATGACATAGAAAAGCCTAAACAACATTCTTGATGAAGCCTTACATAAAAATATACTTATGGCATGGGCATTTCCACCTTACCAACTCTCTCACTCCAAAGTTAAAGATTCCTAGCCATTGGGAGGAAGTTGAGAAGGTGTTTTTTGAAGTGGGTGCATGTTCACTATTTCTATTATAATAGCAATAGCAAGGGCATTTTAGACTTTGCAATAAAGCTAGTATATTTATACCAACTTGAAAGCCAACTACCTAGATTGGGAATCTTGAACAGAAGCAAAAGATGACCATAATTCCAACACAAAGCATATAAGGCAACATCTACTAAACACAAAAACAAGAGTTTTGTTCCTTTGGCACCATGGATAGGCAACAACAAGCGCAAATGATGACACGAATGAATAACTCAGGGTTAGGGAGTTATAACGCGAGTCCATTGATCGGCGATGATGAAGATGAATTGTCGAAATCGGCCTTGTTGGCTTTTAGGGTTAAGGAAGAAGAGATCAAGAAGAAGAAGATGGAGGTGAGGGAGAAAGTTCATGCTCATTTGGGGCGCGTTGAAGAAGAAACCAAGAAGTTAGCTGAAATTCGCGAAGTATGTACATGCATTCACTCTTTCAAATAACATTTTTATTAGATTGTTATCATTTTTACATCCATATTCACATGTGATTATAGTTCTTATATAAGAACAACAACACCACATAAACACTTATAAATCTATTGCTTTAAATGTGATATATAATCTCTATACTAATAAATAAAAATAAATCCAGACACTTGTCACCATTCTAAGCCATCTAATAATTGGTTTTCCCGCTTCTCTCTCCTCTTAATTATGAATGCTATAATAGCTATTAATTAATTAATAACTATCCATAATTAAAATTTCAAATATGTTAACTTTAAATTTTCAAATGTGTAATACGTGGGTTTATTCAATCCGTATAATACACAATATTTAAAACATAACTTTTTATATAATTAACCATGTAACAATAAATTTATTTAGCCCGTGTATTACACGGGATTGTAACCTAGTACATGTATGTATTGAACTGATCAGCAGTGCATAAAAGTACATATTACAAATTCTCTGCTTAAAATTAGTTATGTATTAAACGCGCTCCTAATTAGGAACTTGAAGCACTTGAGGATCCAAGGAGGAAGGAGGTGACAGCCGTTCGTAAGAGAATTGATTTGGTCAACAAAGAGCTAAAGCCATTGGGACAAAGCTGCTATAAGAAGGTGAAACATGCATCATCATTATATATTTATATTTATAAACCTTTAACCTATTACACTTTTCTTTGCTATATAAATCACCTTTAATCATTATTCTCTAACTAAAATATAAATTAAATCACCAGGAGAGAGAGTACAGAGAAGCTTTAGAAGCTTTCAATGAAAAAAACAAGGAGAAAGCTCTACTGGTAGCAAGGTTAATGGAGGTAATGCATGCATATTTCTTAAACAATTACATTAATTTTCTTAAAATCTTTTTAAATGCTAAAATTTAATTTTAAAATTCCCAGTTTAGTTATGTTGATGATAATTAATCACATACTATATATCACCAACGAAAATATCAGAAGGAAAAAATACAAAAACATAGAAAAAGAAAGAAAGTGTAAAATTTTAAGATCTCGCGATGCGCTGAGGGTATCCAATGGTTGATTTACAACACAAAATAAAAAAATCATATTCTTAAGGTTCATAAGTAGCCTGTCACAAATCAGTGACGGGCTTTAAAGATTAGATTTCAGATAAGATTTTATTACAGACTTTCAATCATTGTTGGCTGATGAGGACAAAAGGTTCGTCAGTGAACTAGTTGTCGGTGAGCCATCTGCATTATTGGTAGATAATACGTCGTTGATGTCTTTACGATTTTAATCATGTCTGGTTCCTCAATGTTCATAACCAACGTATACCGCCTTATCTGAGGGATTACTGATGTATCTTTACGTCGGTGAAAGTCCTTTGATTTGAGGTTAATATTGGTTCATTATTATTATTATTTTTTTTTTGCTTAATTGTGCAGTTGGTGACTGAAAGTGAGAGAGTGAGGATGAAGAAACTTGAAGAACTCAACAACAATATTGAATCATTGAGCCAACTTGTTCCAAGATGATAATGAAATTAACCAACTGCATGCTTCAATTAACCGTTTTGTTATCATTAGTAATGCTTGTATAACCACTGGTTTTATGGTATGATTTCTTTTTTGTGATGATTTTTACTTGTATTTTCAGCATTGTTTCTTGATGATTGTGTGAGATCAAATTTGATAAAAATTTATTGACTTGAAAGAAGCTTTCATGCATCTTCAGGGTGTGGATTCGTTAATGTTTTATGTGTTTTTTGATTTAAAGATCTTGGTTATTCAAAATTTTGTTTTTTTATTATTTTATCTTAGTAATTTTGTTTGAGTTACTATTATTATTTTTAAAATCTTGTTTTTCATCTTATCTAGAACTCGGAACAAGAATATATAAAGGGGACTGCTATAGGTACATATAGTTCCTACCTAATCTTACACGTAAAGGTTGGGGTCCATGATATTTGACAAAGAGGCCACTATACCCATACCATCTAAAATCTAATCTCACATTCGTTTGTAAATGGCTTTTGACTTTCACCATACAACCATTTTGCAAGTCAAACAACCATATATTTGAGATTTTTATCAAATGGTCATTTGCATATTATGCCAAATATCATGCCCTCATATCTTTTAAACAAGTGTAAGTTCTCGTCAAACAGCTGTTTGCAAACTATGTCAAATTTCTTGGGCTCTTATTATTTAAACGGCCGATTACAGGTGATGTGAGATTAGATTTAAGATAATGTGGATATAGCAGGCAACTAGCCCTGTTAAACAACTAAGAAACCATTACATAGCATCAATTTAAAATAATTAAGAAAATATTCCGTCGTCAATGTTTTTGTGGCTTAATAAATAACAATAACATAGTTATTTAATTGGATTAGGTCATAACATTTTTCACAATCTCACGATGATAACTAGAAGAGGTCAAGATATAAGAAAGTGAGGTCATTAGATAACCATATAGTTCCGCTAATGGTCCATGTGGATGCTTTTGATTACATGGATCTAATGGATCTAATGTGTTTTTGCAAAATATAAATTAAAATTTTTTTTATGCGTGCTTGTTTGTGTTGATATTCTTGTACTTTTTTACATGCTTAAGTACATCAATTTAACTTTTTAAAGCTTCATAATCACCTTCCTGCCAAAATCATCTTCAAAGTCATTGAACCGAATGGGACGAAATGATTGATCAAACCAATCGCATGCGGTTCAAACCGTTCGGGGGAAAGTATCGATTATGCATAAAATGAGGCTAGGCTTATTAGGTTTAAATACTTTAATTTGGATATGGTGCTTGAAACCATAAACAGAAGTGTGTGCTTTGTGTGATCATGATTTTAGGAAATATGGTGTATGGGATCGTTAGAAGAAAAAAACCATTAGAAATAATCTCGAATCTAGATCACAATCCAAATCTTAAGAACTCATTTAAAAAATTAATAATAATAAAAAAATAACCGTGTCATAAGTATTTTACGAGAATGAACAATAATTATAACGTAGCCTACAATTAAGGCTTAAATGCCATGTACAAAATCACTGCTAGAACCTTACATTAATATTCTCAAAAACCGTGGATATATTTATTCAACAACTCATAATCACACTATAAATCAAAGGTAAAACTTGTATAACAATGAAATGATCTCAAGGAATCAACATTGAAAGAAACACTAGACCAGTGGCGGATCTAAAACATAAGTTCAGAGGTAACGTAAATTTTTTTTACCGTACATGCAGTGGCGGAACCAGGAATTATTTTCTACGGGGTCACTATTTTTTATATCTAGCTTCTAACGAAACAACATAAAATTTTTTTAGTTGTTCGATTGAGTCGAGTCGGATCGGGTCGGAATAGACGTAATTAAATTGCATTGAATTGTTAACAAAAATACAATACCAAAAGAAATAAAAAAGCTTAGATTTAATAATGTTCCGTACACGTATTCATCTTTTGATACTTTCTTTTCACAGCAAAACGATTCATGTTCTCTAAATTTCAAGTTCAAATAATAACTAGAATCATTAAATTAAACATAAAACGTTTGTGATAAACAAATAACCATATAAGAGCATTCATAGTAGATTCATACACTCTTTGCATCATCTATTTTTATATTATTATCATTTACTTTTAAAATTGAGTTTTAATAAATTTTTATATAAGTTTAAATATAAGCCATACTCTAGTCATTCTAACAACATTCCTAAGGTTTCGATACAAATTTTTAAGGTTTTCTAACAAGAAACAATAGAAATATAAATTATTTCATTTTCTTTCTTCTTTTTTCTATTTTTTTTGCATAAAATAATAAATAAAATGTGTATGACCATTGAAAAAAAAAAGGTATTGTTTTGTTATGTTATATACTAGTATTGAGCTTACTTGCATTGCGACGGGAGGCGTAAAACCATGCCAAATAATATTAATGGCACACCACGGCAAATGACCACTAACACTGAAGAAACCAATAAAATGAAAAAAAAATAAATCGAATGAAAATTAGACGTAAAAAACATTGATCCATACACTTATGCAAGCAAAAATAAAATAAAATAATAAGTAAATTGATCTAAGACCAGCGCGTTATGACGTGACCGTTAAACTGGGAAAATAAGTGAAAAAACGTTGAACAACAACAAACGTTCGGCGTGTTAACTCGTAAAATTTAGACTGAAACGTATAACGGGAAATATGTAAAATTTGAAAAGTATAAAAAACCAAAATGAAAGATAAAAAAAATATTGATGCTAAATTATAAAATATGTAAAAGTATTGGGTTGAAATAAAAAGTATAAAGATTAAAGAAAAGTGAGTGCATCCCATAAAACACATAATACAACTTATAATGCATATAAGTAATTAATATATATATAATTTTTATTTTTGGGCTTATTATTGTATTGGGTTGGGTAATGGGTATTTTGGGTTTTTATGTTATTTGGTAATGGGTAATGAGAAATGGTTATTTATGTTTTTATAGAATATATTGCTTTTTATAAATTATTAGACTTTTAGTTATAAAATTTAAAACTTTTTGTGAAGTATTGGGTTTAAAATTTTTTTAGGGGTAACGTAATTTCTTTTCAGGGGTAACGTAAAACAGAAACTTTCCTTTTACATAAAACCGTAAAATTTTTTTACACTACACGTAACAAGTTGAGAGGTAGCGGAGGATACCCCTCAAATACACATACGTCCGCCCATGCACTAGACCCATGTACCTACTCGATCAATCGTCATTAACATGATGAAGATCATCGAAGATTCTACGAAGACTTCTAATATAAAAAACCGAAGAACAACGAAAATATCCAAGTGTGAGAGACAAAATTGATAATAAAAATGATCTTTGTGATAGGTGATAACCCCCGTGTAGATTTGAAAAAAAAAAAAAAAAAAAAAAAACATGTTCATGTACTGGAACTGGCAAACTGACATGAACCGAAATCAGTATTGAAACTGGTTTGACAAGAAGATTCATTACTAGTTTGTAATCTGTTTGTAACCTATCTTGTTTGAACCGGTTTGAAACCGACTTAATCCTGAGCCATAAAAAATGAAACCAACCCGAACTGAACTGACCATCTCCCTCTATCAAAACGGTTAAAACGATTCCTAACCCAAAACGATTCCACCAAAATCGGTTTGACTTTCTTTCACTCAAACCGAAACAAGTTAGGAACCTAAGCCTAACCGGGTAAGAAAACGGCTTACACACCTCTACCCTTGTCTAGTTGACAAGAATGATCATTCAGCGTTTTAAAGAAAAAGAAAAAAGAAAGAAAAAAAAATCATATTTATTGTTTAAAGTACTTCTAGAAATTAAATTGTGGCTTATATAATAAAGAAACATGTTACATTTATAACATATAATTAAAATAAATGTCTAGATAACATGTACCATTACCTAAAGGATTTGTCTAATGTGTGATAATACATATCATATCCCCAATCAGTCTTGACTAAACTGCACGTGGTTTGGTTGTTGAACGATAGAAATCAGTCAACGTTAATATGAACTACAAAACTGTTTTTATTGCCGTAATAAGTTCCCCAAGAGGTTCATTATCGACATAATACAAATAATTGCTGACTAAAATAACAATTATAATATTTTTCACGTTTATTGCATTAATTACTTACGCTATGTTCCCGAGTTTACTTAACGAGAGAAAAGAAAGAAAAAGAAAGGAAACATTTTCTTTTCCTTTCTTCTCTTTTCTCTTCTTTTCTCTTCTTTTCTTTCTTTTCTTTTCTCTCCATTTCCTTCCGATTTGGAAAGAATGTTTTTAGCCCTTATTTTCCTTTAATTTCCTTTCATTTCTTTTCTTTTCTCTCCATAAGTAAACTCGGGAACACAATCTTTTTGTTTTCCTTCCATTAAAAAAAACTCAGGAACACAACTTTTTATTTCTTTCCTTCCGTTTCTTTTCTTTTCTCTCCTTAAATGAACTCGGGAACATAGCGTTAGTGTCATTACGGGGCCTCTTTGTGCACTCATTTTAAAATATAAAAAAAAGAAATTAAGAAATTTTTAAAAAAAATATAGATTTAACTTGACTTAAAAAGAGAATTCAGGGGAGAGATGAATAGAGTTTTTAAATGTTTTTTCATAGATTATTCTATTACCAACGGAAAAAGAAAATGTTTATTGGGGATAATTAAGTTAATGAGTATATATGCTTCAGGCAATCGAGTCGGTTGCAATCTAATACTATACTCATCTCATACTTGTAAATATTTTAAAACTAATTGCATATCTTGTCCCATACTCATATATTTGTGCTAGACGTTTTGAATTTCACGTCTACCCATTAGGTTCATGTTCACTTGTCATCCCATTGTTGAAGAGCCCATCATATGTTGGCGATATTGCCATAGTAACCACCATTAGTTAGACCCT
Source organism: Flaveria robusta (assembly GCA_025506415.1). Taxonomy (NCBI): domain Eukaryota; kingdom Viridiplantae; phylum Streptophyta; class Magnoliopsida; order Asterales; family Asteraceae; genus Flaveria; species Flaveria robusta. The sequence continues at coordinate 3,011,082 of CM046464.1, read as the reverse complement.
GATACCATATTTTCCGACAAAGTATGACATATTGATTTCAATAGATACCCCACTTAGCGAAAGATTTTTGAGATTCATCTGTAGTTAAAAGTAGTTTAATTTATAGTTAAAATTTCAAACATCCATAACAAGTGTTAGATCGTAAGAATTAGAGAGACATAAAATGATACTTCACTTGTAAACTCTGGAGTTCACATGTGAACCCAAAGTTATGTTAACCACTTTTAATTATCAAAAAGTGAAAATAAATAAACATCAATGAAAGTATATAGAGTGAGTCTATTTAAAGAGAAAAAAGTATGTAGTATTTAGGATGTGATTGGTTTGATTTCATTATATTCTCTTAACATATTTTGCTGACAAAAAGAAATCTTTATTTAACGTTTCTTGTTGCGGCTTTTTTGTTAGGAACTCACCACACATGACTAGACATGGCAAAAAAAAAATCGCTTCGGAAACCGGTTCGGTAAAAAAAAACAGGAACCGGTTTCAAAGAAAAACCGGTTTGGCCCAAACCGACCCGAACCTCCGGTTTGCTTACTGGTTTGATAGCCCCACACTCAAAACCGGTTTATAAACCGGTTTCAAAGTTAAAAACCGGTTAAACGGTAAAAGAAACGGTTTATTAAAAAAACCAGTTTCAAACCGGTCTAAATCGGTTTGACAGGTTCGAGATTTCGGTGATTCAAACCGGTTTGTAACCCGAACCGGTATGAAAAAAAAAAACGGTTTGAAAAAAAACCGGTTTGACCCCATGACAAAAGAACCAGTTCGGTTTTGAACCCGAACCGGTTTGGATAAAAAACCGGTTAGTTTGTACCCCTCTACACATGACTTTTTATTATGCTAATATTCTAGCATTTATTTATAACCATTAGATTAAAATTAATCGAAGATCAATATTAATTTTCTTGTTCCTTATGTTTTTTTTTTTTGACAATGACAAAGAAAATGATTACACAGTTTCAAAATCATGAGAATAATGCAGTGTGATCTAAGATGACTCTTGCTCATGTTACACCAAAATTATACCAGAAATGAAAGAAACTATTAAGATCTTAGTAGAATTTGTATGATTTTATATGTTATAATAATGTTTAACTAGGTAAACTTAATCAACTAACTAACAACGGATTGAAGTTACAACCCTCACATGGTTATATGTTCCAAGAGTCTCTACAATGTCATATTTCACTGCTAGAAAACTAATTTTTATCAATGTATTCATCAAACTCCAATAAAGTAAATTTAAGAATATTTTTTAACATCCGTCGATGATCACAAATCAAATATCTGATGCATGCTTTCAGTGCGTTACGAAAACCAAAATGATCTAATTGTATCTCTTCTTTTTCATTTTCTGTCACTCTGGTTTCATTTAATACCTCCACAGAGTCAAATCGATATTAGAATCGATATGATCATCATTCCAATCAAATCCCCTTTTCATGCCCGGTGGTGTCATCACCAATCCCTCCGCCAAGCTGTTATAAAACCCTGGCGTGTTAAACAACACCTCTTCATCCACAAAACCCGTCTCCGCCACTTTCACCGTCGTGCTTTCACCAACTTTTTCAGTTGGAAAACACGTCGATGAACAAGACGACATACTGTCATAACATCTCGACCCAAAGGCAAAAGCTGCCTCAAAGGCAGCTTTTTTAATATCACTATCAGAAGACGAAGCAGCCCGTTTAATCAAACGGGCTGAATCAGTAAAATTAAGTGGCGTATTCTCACCACGTAAGGCTAGGGCTGCTGCATCATAAGCCCTAGCCGCCATTTCCGGGGTCGGGAACGTCCCCAACCAGATTCTATGCTTCGTGCTAGGCTCACGAACCTCACACACCCATTTGGACCCTTTTCTTAACCGGACACCTCTATAGACCGGGTGCCTCGTTTCTTTAACCTTCTTCCTCCCTGCCTTTCTCTTCGTTGACAACGATACGAGCTGCGGTTCCGTAGCCTCGTACGATGACGACGAAGAGGTCGAAAGAGAACCATCGTCTTCAATAGTTTCCATTTTTGTAACTGTGAGAGGAATCGAAGAAGTTGATGTGAATTTATAGTAATTTTAGTTTAGGAATCGAAAGTTGACAAGAGACGCTGACCATATTTTGTCATTAAAAACACGTGCTAGATTGACGACGTAGAAAAACATGTTAACAAAAATATTATTTGTTTACAACATAACAAACGGACGGAAACTGGTCCACCACAGAGAGATGAAGACGAGGTCGTATCTTGTAAAGATTGTCTGCTCGTGAGTATTTGTACATTTTATAAACTATATGATGAAGTATATATACAAAATATATACATATCATTTTTAATTATTAAGAATTTTAATAATCATAGTATAATACATATATATGTATTGACGGATACCAATTACAATTTAATTTTAGTTTTTTTCGTCAAAAGAACAGTGTGAGTGGTATTCCATTTGTTATACGAGACATTTTATTTTAGTAAAGGTTATTTTATTTTTATTGATTAAATATAATGTATAGTTTCTTGAAAACCAGTTAATTTTATTGTAAAAAAAAGTTAACACGTACGTGAATGGAAAATCATATTATGAGCTTTTATATATAACTAGAATTGAATACTGCGTTTCGCAGCGGGGTTTTTTTTTTTTTTTGTAAACTCAATTACGAGGCGGATCGGTTTTGTTGTTACACCACCCACATAGAAAAAAATAATTTTAAAAGTAACGGTAAAAACATTATAATTAAGCTCAAGTATTATGTCATTTGACTAACATTACTCTTCATCAAATTTTATTCTACGTTCGTAAGTGAATAAATCTATAACACAGTAAATATCACCACAACTAACCGCTAATACAACTGGCGATCCAGTGGACCGCATACCCATTGATCACCACCGACTATCCAACACAGCGAGCCATATATAAATTTAACATTTATTAGTAAGTAGTAACATAGAATTAGCATCTGTTAGTAAGTAGTAACATAGAAAAAATGAATAAGAATTTTCAAATGGAATAAGTTTAATTATTATGAGATTTTTTTGGATTTAAAATTTATAATTAACCAAATTTTATAAATCCTTTTGAATTCCATATTTCAGTCAATAACAAGTCTATCAGACTATCACTTTTTACTCTCTGTAAGGATCAAATATATCTCTTTATTTCTCTCTCTACAATGGATTTTGGTGACCACCACAAGCCAACCACCACCACCTACGCACCTATGAACTTCGGTCAACTGCATTGTACGTTGCTCACGACCACCGACGACGCTTGCCAAATTCCACTGGTCACCATCTACCACCGACGTCAGCACTGTGGTCTGCCTTGTCAAAGATGATTCTTTCTCACATGCCAATCATCACCATCGATGCATCTTACCAACACCGGCACAACTAACCGTATGATGCTCACCACATTTCCGGTCACATGGGGTGCTTTTGTAAACGTTGATTGTTTGGTGGCAAAGTGAAATCTTTGAAAAATCACTATAGTCTCCGACGACAATGAATTATATATATATATATATATACACACATATATAATAAACTAAACTTTAACTATTACTTATATCAAGTGTATAATATTTATATATTTATCTACTTTAAAAAAAAAGTGATTAATAGAAATACGTGATAACATTACATTTTCTTTTATTAAAATTTTTTTCGTTTCTCTCTCACCTATTAAAAGATTACATTAAATACTAATAATATTATTTTATTTGTCTCTAGATTAAAATTTGTTTTTTGATTAATTAAAAAAGAGATCTTTTATTATTATTATTTCTAAAGAAATAAATTTTTATAAATTTTTTTTTAAAACATCAATTTTTTTTAAATAAAAAATATTTTAAAATTAGTGTTTTTAAACAGTAATTTTTTTTATAAACCAAAAGTAATTAAAATTTGGAGTTATAAGAAAATTTTCTTAGAGTAAACTACAAATATTGTCCTTGAAGTATTGTTAAAATTACGGATCTTGTTGTCAAAACTTTAATAATTACACTAAGTGTCCTTTATTTGAAAAATTGTTACATTTATAGTTTCTTACACTAACTGGAGTTAACTTTTTCTGTTAAGTTTCTACTAAATGATGTTTTTGTCCTTAATCTTTAAGACGAAATTTGTCATTTATACTTTTTTCTTTCTGTTTTTCAATTCTCACCATTTATTTTAAATATTATTGATTAATTCATTTTTAATTTTTATAAAATTTAATTTTATTTATAGAACTTTCATTTATTATGTTTTTATTTTTTCAGTTTAGTTATTTACTTTTATTATACAACCTATAAAATTAGATAACTTATAATTTTCTTAAAAGTGAATTGTTGTTTTTCTCCTTATGGTTTGATTACATGTGTCATTTTCATCCAATATATATATATATATATATATTGCATTTGGCTCTCTAAGGTTTTAAAAAATCATCATTTTCATCCAAAAATTTAATTCCGTTAATTTAAATTGTAAAACATGTAAATTGACAAATTTATCTTTTAAACTACAAAATAAAATCCCTCAATTACATAGTCATAAACGAGTGAAACTGAATCATAATATAAAGGAGATGGCGACGAGAGACTATGGTCTCTATTATACAACTTTTTTGGAATGGTTTCTTGACCGCCTCAAAAACTATGGTTCATTCTCCTCCCCCACTAATAAAACTGATAATTTCATGATTCAAATATTATGAAATGTGAGCTAATAACTAATTACTATGTGCATTTAATGTTTATTTTTAAGTAATGGTATGTTTTTTTGGATTATTGTATGTATCATGAAATGTTATGATGAAACTATCGAAATTTATTCAAAATAATCATTGTAACATTTTATGAAACATACAAGAAAAAAACATACCATGACTAAAAAATAATTATTACATAAACATAGTTAAGCAGTTATTACCAGAAATATGTCATAAAACATACCATGATTCAAAAAACAACCTGAAAAACACTTAGAAGCTTCTTAGAGCTATGATGTCAACCAAAATGCAGCAGCATCGTTTTTATAGACGTAAATGAATAATGTCGAATTAGTTATGTTTGATTTATTATTTAATGATTAGTTATGTTTATAAATACACTTTAATTAATTATATTTTAGTAATTTATGTAATTTTTATTTTTAGTTTGTTTTTGTTTTTAGTTTAAAAAATTATGAGTTCTCTAAGTTTTATAGGTTGTATTAAAAAGTAAATAATTAAACTGAAAAAAATAAAAAGATTATAATAAATGAAAGTTCTAAATATACAATTATACTTTATAAAAAATAAGAGATATATTATTAATAATATTTATAATAAGGTTGTATAAAAGTGGTGAGAATTTAAAATGAGAAAGATGAAATATATAAATTACATATTACATCATTTAAACGTAAGGGCGAAAACGTCATTTGGTAAAAACTTAGCAAAAAAAGATAACTTCAGTTTGTGTAAAGGTCAGAAAACGTAATAAATTTTCAAATAAAGGAAACTTGGTGTACTTATTAAAGTTTAAGAACAAAATCCATAATTTTGAAAACATTTGTAATTTACTCAAATTTTTAAAAATGATATTTTTTTAAACGGTTTGTTTTGAAACAAATTGTTTAAAAATGGTTGTAAGTGTTTGTGAGCGGAAAAGATAGAAATTTATTGTTCAATCTCTTTTTTGGAGAAACACTGTTTTAAATTCCTATAATTTTTTTTTTATATTTCTAAAAGTGGTTGTGAGTGAAAGAGATAAAAAAAAGTAATAATAAATGTTTAAAAAATATTATTTAATTAAAAAAAGAGAGAAAAGATAGTGACTTTTAATGTAATTAAAAGGATGAGAATAAGAAATGAGACGTGAATGATCAGATAGTCTTTGTTTATGCGTAATTTTAATCATATCATATTTTAAAATATTATTTTTTAATTAATAACCTTTTTTATATTTAATATTTATTCATTCAAATCGTATAATAAACAAGTTTATTAAAACTAGTTTGTTTATAAATAGTATTAAGTTTGTGTCCTTTATAGCGTGATAAACTGCAAAAGAAAATTAACATCCTGAAAACCTAAACTTTTAAATAAACCCACATGTGTTTGCGGTGAACTAAACCACAAAAAAACAAATGCTCTCGAAACTTTATACACAAGAACCTAAACCATTATACGGCAAAATAAAAACTTTGTGACTAAGCTTTAAAGTATGAAATTTTATGACCCATTCTTAAAAAATAATAAGTTTATAAATGTACATCTTAAGTTGAATTAAAGTTAGAAAGACTATACAGTAAGTAATTATCTATACTTTAAAATACATAATGAGAATCCTTTAAGCTTATAGTATAATCTTTTGATACATGATTTTTCATGACAAATAAGTAATTTTATTAAACAATGGGGCTATTTATTTATCTCTTCTTTTTGTTCTTAACTATTGTTTAGTATTTTTAATATTTTATTAATTTAATATTGTAATTAATTTTAAACATATATTTTTATAAATTATAATGTTTTATAAAATCTTAAATACGCAACTGTGACATACTTATTTTTATCTATATTTTAGTATAGATTTTAAACGAAATCGACCTTAGCTAAATATTACATATCTTTTAATTTTTTTCATGACGACGGTCTCGACACAACGCATGGGTTTGTGACAATTTCGTTTTTTATATAAAGTTTTAAATGTATTCAACAACGCACGTGTTTCGTTTATATTACATTTATTACATGAATTTGCGGACGACGGTTCAACTTGATTAATATGTTGTTTTCCGCCCCCGTCGCAACGCGAGGGTGTAACACTAGTTGTTTACAATTCAAAAGATAATCATGTTGGCCTGTGTTAGATCCATGCATATTAGTCACATAGGAGAATCATGGTGGCTTGTGTTAGATCCATATAAGTCACACATATGAGTCTGAGATACGAGTAAATAAAAGGTAGAGTTAATTTCAGTTTTACTCCATAAGGTTTAACTAAAGTAATCATTTTCCTCCAAAAGATTAAAAACATCAATTTACCTTCAAAAATTTCATAAAATGTATGCCGTTGATTAATGTGGATACAAACTCATATGCAACCCTAGCTAATCAGACCCAAGCATGCACTACATTTTCATATTTGAGTTTTCATAGATATATTTTCTCAATCAACCAATTCAAAATTTTCATTCTATATTTTTGTGAATGAAACACGAGTTCACAATTAAAGGGTGTAGTAAAACATTATATTTACATTGTGAGTAGTATGCGTATTCTTTTTACTTACTTGAAACTAATTAATGGGTCTAGTAAAACATTATCTATGTCTATACTTTATAGTACTTAATAAAATAAGGGTTTTTTTGTCACTTGGCATTCTCTTAAACTACCTTTTTAACACTTGTTATTCTATTAAACATCCTTACTTTATTTTCCCTTCAAAAAAATATTATAGTAATTTAAATATTCAAACTAATTTCTCTCTCTTAATAAAAATTAATTTTATTAATTGATATATTTCTCTCTCTCATTTATATATATATTTTTTTAAAATCAAGCTATATTTTTAAAAATAAATTTTATTAAGAAAATTAAAAATAACGTCTTTTTATTAAAATAAAAATGATAAAAAAACAAAATTTTTATATAATACAAATTTTCTAAAACACTAAACCTTTTTGAAACAAAATATTTTAAATCGGTCATTTTTAAAAAAGTTATACAAATATAAAAGTTTCTAAAAGTAGTTTTATTAAAACAACCAGAATAATTAAAAACCAGAGTTTCTAATAAACAAAATTTTTATAAACAATAATTTTTTTTAAAAAAAATCTAAAAACGAATGTTTAAAAATAAAACTATTTAGATAAGAGGGTTTAAAAAATAGTATAATTATTTTATTTCTTAAACTATTACGTATATATAATTTTAATCATATCTTATATTAAAACATCGTACTGTAACTCTTTGTGTTTATTATCAACTATAATCCGTTTAATAAATAGGTTCTAAACTATCTATTTATCTATATATTTATCTATCTATAACAAAAAAAAAAACTTGAAATAAAACTTTACACAATTGTAAGTTTTATCATACTAAATTTCTCATTCTCTTTATTATTAATTACTAATATTGAATACTAATTTTACTCATACCATTTTTAAATTAAAAATTATATAATTTAATAAATTAAAACTTATTTTTTATTTAAAACACACTTTTTAAAAACAAATTTTTTATAAAATATAGAATACAACAATTTAATTTTAATAAATTCATTTTTTAAAAACAAAATACTTAAAACCCACATATCTTTTATAAAATAAAAGTTTAAAAAATATATTATTGTTTATTTACTTAAATAGCTATTTTATGTAATTATAATCATATTTTATCTTTAAACATGGTTTTATAATTCATAATTTTTTATTACTAATTATTTAATATATTTATTAATCCCGTGTAATACACGTGGTACTAATTTAGTATTTATATATCTTAAAAACAAACTTTCATTTATTAACTAGTAAAACATCTTTTTAGTATAATAAAAATGTATCTATGTGGGAAAAATGACATCATCACATTCATTCTTATTAAAAAATTTTCGTTTCTCTCTCATATTAAATAGTTATATTAATTACTAATAATATTATTTAATTGTTTTGGATCTAAATTAGTTTTATAAGTAAATTAAGAAATAGATCTATTTATTAGTATTATTCCTAAAGAAATAAATTTTATAAAATAAGAAATTTTTCAAAAGCATCAAAAATTTTTAAATATATTTTTTATAACTGTATTTTTTGAAAAAAAATATCTAATTTATTTTTGGGAAAAAACAAATAAAAGTATTAAAATAAATGTTTAAAAAATTAATATAGTCCTTAACCATATTTTATATTAGAATTAGAATGTAGTTTTATAATTAATAAATTTTTATTCTATAACATATTTTATTTGATCAAACCGTTTAATACACGAGTTTACTAAAGCTAATTAAGTATATTTATATATCTTAAATACAAACTTTCTTTTATTAATTTATGAAAGAACACTTATAACATGGTTCAATGGTTTGCGTTCAGACTTTCCTTCATTTTACATCTCTCCGACTACTTAATTATTTTACATTACTATAACTTAAAAAGAAAGGTTTGTGGGGTTTCTCATCGGCCTTTCTTCCCCTCCTAATTTTGATTTTTATATTTTCAGCCCCCGATACTTTTTAAAAACTTTGTAAAATATCACTTTTACCTCCCTTAAGTTTCTAAAGCTTCGAGTTACCCTTGTGCAATATAAATTCAAGTCACTTTACGTTTAGACATAATTAGAAACGACTCGGGTCAAATATAAAATGTTCCCAGGCTTAACTCTATACACTTTAATGCCGCCTACGTTTCGACATACGTCTACGTTTTGACGTAAATTTTGTTTAGAAATAAGTTGGGTCAAATATATAACTTTTTAATGCTTATTTTTATGTACGCTTTGAGTTGACCTACTTTTTGACATTGGTTTGTCTGGAAACGCGTCGGGTCAATATAATACTTTTTTATTTACTATACGTTTGGACGTAAATTTAGTTCGAAAAAGGTCGGAGCGATTGTAAGTCTATGTTTCGACATTAATTTTGTTTGAAAACGAGTCAGGTCAAATATTAAACGTTTTTGTTCAACGGTATAAATTCGAGCTGCTTTACGTGTTGACGTAAAATTAGTTTGGAAATAAATCGGGTCGATTGTAGTATATACTTTATCACGTCACGTACAATGTCGCGGCAACGCGCGACGGGTAATAAACCTAGTTTCATCTTAATTTTTAGTTGTCTTCATTTTGTGAACCTCGATCCATTATCCTACACTTCACCCTACCATTCTATACATTTACATTCCATGATCCACGTTAAATTGAGAAACTTACAATGGGTTGAATTAATTTCTTTTAATTAGCTTACATTTATTTTCTTTTAATATTAACTATCTCTTTATTATTTATCTAAGTGTAAATGCTAAATCTGGGTAAACAACGATTTTAATTACACAGTTTTATTTTTTGCTTAAATGATTTTTCTAAAAGTCATTTTTGTGTTTTTTACTGTTCGTTTTATTATAATGTAATTTTTTTATAACTTCCAAATATATCAACCCAACATGCTCTTTTATACACGTTTATATATTTTAAAACCAAGTCACCGCAGCGCGCGGTATATACCACTAGTTTTTAACAAAATAAATATTTTAAGCGAAAGTTCTCTTGTTTATAACACTTTGATCATGTATTTATTTGCGGGCGCATGTACGTCATCCATGGTGAGGTGGCCGAGGGGCTTGACATACGCCGTTGTAGCACTCACAATCCTTGGGTACCACCCTTGGCTATGTGCGGTGTTCTCAAGTTTAATTTTTTTTTTTTTCCTCTCAAACACTTTAATATTTAATAGGTATGATGTGGTTGTATGTAGGAAGAATGCGTATGGTAGTGTTGTCTATGTGTATTTTTGTTTTATGCTTCATATATTGCAGAACACTAAAATAATTAGTTTTAAGATATACATAGTTAGAGGTGAATAGGGTGAACATAACCTAATAATACACCACACATTTTTGTGATATAATGGGTAAAAAGCTGATTGCTGACTAGGCTCGTACATAAAAATGATGGATTGTAACGGTCCAGATAGTCCTATGCATATTTTTATTTTATGCTTCATATATTGCAGAACACTAAAATAATTAGTTTTAAGATATACATAGTTAGAGGTAAATAGGGCGAGCATAACCTAATAATACACCCATCTTAAACCCGTAAAAGATTTTAAAACCAATCTTGTACACTGCCTTTAATTTGAATATCCGTCCCATATATTTTATGTTTTATAAACGAGTTTGGGTTATGTTCATATGTTGCCATCCCTATATAGAAGAAAGAAGTTGCAAATTTTGTTTTATCTTTTAGCAAGGACTCATTTGTAATAGATGTATAATTAAATACTACGAGGAAAAATATTAAAATGAACATTTTCCTTTATGTTTTATCAAAATGATCTTTGAATTTTTGGTATTATCATAATAAACTTTGATTTGTAATTCATTTATATTCAA